>JAOWBL010001259.1:0-15699 GCA_028564865.1 Zenarchopterus dispar | reverse complement strand
TATATATATATATATATATGTATGTATGTAGTATGTACATATATATATATGAATAAACACATTTAAAATAAGTATGCAAACAAACACGTTTATAAAAGTAGAAAATGTAGGCAGAGTTAAAACAATATGTGTATATACACATTTATACACACATATATATATATAGGTATATATAAATAAATCAAATCAAAATAAAACTCTAAAATATTGTTAAATCATAAATTAAGAATCGTAAAAGGTTAACTAAAGGTCAAATTAAAAAGATGGGTCTTGATTTGCTTTGGAAATAGTCAAAGTCATCAGGATGAGTTTTCTTTCCTACTTGGATAAATGTTTTCCGTTTCTATTGTTCAGCTGATGGCGGTGGGAGGGGCCTCAAATATTGGAAGATGTCTTAGATTCAGAGTTTTCTGTGAGAGACGCTGACCACTCCAGATGATGGCACCTTCCACCAAGACCGCGATGTCCTCCAGAGCTCCTCTTGTCGCCTTTGCGCTGTTGCTGCCGATTTTGATAGTCTCAGCTGTTGACCCTTCAGAATGCAGGGCTGTTTGGTAACGTATTTAAAGCAACCTTTGTGGATTCATTTCTTTAGTTTGATCTGCACTGAATTTGATTTTGTGTACTGTTGCTAGATCAATCAAAATTGTACCTCTAATTAAAAAACAAAATCAAACGATGTAACTACAGTCTTTTTAAAAAAATTTTTATTATTATTATTAAAAGGGTTTTTAAGATGCCTTGCAGTGAACCTCGAAGCACAATAATGACCCAGGTGGAGACTTGGAGCACACACAAATGCTTTGATAGTGAAGGAGAGTGCACGTATAAGGTGATTACAATATATTTCCAGTCTTTCCAGAGTTGAATATATGCGCTCATATCTATTCTTTACCTGCAGAATTGTTTTTCAAGCTAGAGAAAGCACCTCATAAAAAATATGTTGCAGAATGATTTCCTCAGAGAGATTTTCAAAAGTCTGATTTATTTTGTATTCCTTTTTAGATAACCAAGGAGATGCCAGAATACGTTGAAATCAAATATACAGACCTCGATACTGAGGAAACCACCGCACTCAACTTTACCTTCAAACCTCCTGCAGCTCCTGCCTTCTGCTCAATGAGAGTAGGTCTGCTTCTTTGAAGCTCAAAGCGACTGTTTGTATAACAAAGTGAATTATGTTTTAGTCTTTATGCTTACCATTCAAATGTGTACATGTTAATGTGTATTAATGTGATGTAATGTTTGCTATATCTGCAGGGCCTCGCCACTGCTACACCTCCAGCTGGTGCCAGTCCATACTGCCTCCTCCACAACCTGGTTAATGGTATAAGCGTTACTTTTATACACAATGCATTGTTTAAGGCGAAAAAAAATCAATTTGCGTGCAAGGCTTCTCACAAAGTGTTTCTCTCTTTGCTTTTTCCACATAAATAAGGAAGTGGACTAACCGAAGCGGCGGGATACAAAGAGATCTGCAGCAAAGCAATGTGTCCCTCAGTGGACTCAGCGTCGTGCATCGCCACAGTTTGAGTCCTTCACTAATGTTCAAATGTTGTACGATTCACAGAACTGTTATTTTGTTCAGCATTAAAGAAATGGTGAGAGGGTTAAGGAAGCTTTAAGTATCTCATTTGCAACTTGCTCACTTGAGGAACAGCCAGGAACAAGGAAATGAGAAAAACTGCACTGGTGATGGAAGGGACTAAAGTTTGGTAAAACAAATGATTATATTAGGTTTACATTTACAGCCTCTATGCAGCTAGCAATCAGATAGTTTTGATTACATTTTTTTTTATGCTCATCCAAAGGCTTAGATTGCATATACATTCTTTATGTCAAGAAAATTCTTAATGTCAAGTCAAGACCTTTCTCAGAGATAAGATTATTTCCATTAACATTTATAAAGAGTTTTTTTAAAATGTTTAAGTTATACTTAAGATTACAGTCATTTGTTGGTCTGTTTTTATAAATCTGTTTTCTGCTCCTGAACTCATGGATAAATATTTACTTTAAAAGAGAATCTATTTTGATTCTGGCTCCTAACTGCTTTATGTACAAAATTAACTTGTACAAATAAAATTTATGTTGCTTTTGATTAATGTAATATAGCATCTTGAGAGTATTTTATCCATGCAAAATGTTGCATAAATATGTCTTACTCATAAACATAAAACTCCTGGATAATCTCTTACTGCATTGGAAAGTTTGTCTTTATTTCTGCACATTTATAACAGAAGCATCGTGCTGATGTTTCAGAGTCCAAGTCTTTCTCATAAAAAAGTTTAAATCCATCTATATGTAAGAGGCTTTTATTGGACAGAAAATAAGAAAGCTAAATCAAGAAACAGTGTATTAATGACAGTTGTTTTCCTCACAGGAGTCTGTTCTCTGCTCTTTGCTGATATACAAGAACCGTCAATGTTCACCTGGAAATATTCAGCTGCATTTTATTGTTTTGTAATTTATTTGAAAAGTTCATGATGTCTAATTCTTTATTATGTTCCTATTTTTATATCATAGTTATAATTTAATTAGAAGACCGAAATATATTTCAGTCCTAAACAAGAAAAGACATTTACTTTTCAGAGAAGTCTGCGGCAAAATATTATTCCTCCAACGTGGAAACAAGGCCTAGTTATGAAGTTGTGCACACAAATATAAAAGCTGGGGTGCAGACAAAAAAAAATGCTCAAGACTGGTGAATAAAAAAAGAAAATGTTTGGCTTTAGCAGAAGCAGTATGTTTGCAAAAGGGATTGAGAGTAGTACAATAATGAGTCTCTGTAAGAGCTATTTTCAGAGTAGAAAAGAAAAAAAGAGTCCAAGAAGTGATAGTAAATGCCTCACAAATCATCATCATCCAGCATTTCTAGAATTACACAAAGAGAAGGAAGAATTTGAATCAGCCTACATTCACAGAAGATCCGTGATTTGTTCTCCAAGTGATTTAGAACAACCTACATACCTTAAAAAACTTCCAACTAGTACCTTCAAAAGCCAAACCTTTTGTATAAAAGCCCTCTTATACCATTTTTTTTGCATAAATCAGCAAACATAATGTGCTGAACTAAAGAATGTAAATTAAAATGCACATTAACAAATCAGATGACTTTTAATGGTCATCTGGTTTGTTGATCATCATGAAAGGATTTCATGCAGAATAATCATGAGCATCTGTGGTGACTGAACACACACACACACACACACACACACACACACACACACACACACACACACACACATGAATTTGAATTTGAATTTAATTTTTTAATGAGTATGTCTTTTATGACTTTTTAGGCAGGAAGCCTTACATTTAGTCATTTGCTATTAAAACGAACACAATAGTCAGAGCTCCAGTTTGTACCTTTCTCTTTCACTAAAAATGATTTAAAAATAAACTTTTTTTTTTCAAATAGCTACATACTCTGCTAACATTAAATCACACCCACTTTGATTCATGAGTTTACTTATTTATTTATTTTATTTTATTGGTCATAATATTTTCAGACACTTTGAATAAAAACTTATTTTCAAATTTTTATTGCCTGTAACATTTCCCGTTGCCATGACAAGTCTTTTTAAGTAACCTGATCTTGAATTCATTTCTATTTTCTTTTGCTTCTCATTCTTTCTTTTTGTTTGTTTGTTAAATATTTATTAGATCTAATCTTCAAGATTCTGCAACTAGGACCCAGATTTCTTAAAAAAAAAAAAAAAAGCTTGCTGCATGGACAGATGTATACAATTGCACTGAGTAGTTTCAATCAACAATTGATTGTTTATTTCTTGTATTTTAGCCAAAGGGTTTTATTTAATTTTATTTATTTATTTAATTTATTTTATTTTGCAGTGAAAGTATTTACCACTGTGTAATTCCCTCCCTCATTGAGGATACCAGGCAATAAAGCATTTCAGTTGACATTTCCCCCCAACCTTCCTGCAAATACATCCTAACATCTGCAACAATGCAGCATTCTCATTTTTGCTTGTTTTTGTTTGAAAATCCTTCACACGTTCTGTGTTGCGGCCCGCCAGGACTGCAGCTGGAGCCAGACTAGTACCTGTACCATCTTCTTCACCATCCATGTGTTTGTCATATGTGCAGAATGTGGTTTTGTGTTGTCACGTTGGAGAATGGACCTCCCTGATAAAATGGCATTTTAAAGGTATCATATGTTATTCTAATATCTCAGTGTACTTTTCTGGAATAATGCTATCATTATAGAAGTGCTAATTCACCAACGATACAGATTAAATGCCATGCTGTCATGGAAGCTGACTCTTAGACTTGTTGCACGTTAGTGAGAAACACCATGAAATATCTTGGATTCATACTGCTATCTGTGAAGAAATAAAAGTCAAAGTAAATGCAACAATAAAACAAAGTGTTTACTTTTAGATGATCATCCTAGCTTTTTTTTTTTTTTATTCAGGAATGACTAAAAGAGTTTCAGGAACACAAGTTAATCAGTTTACAGCTTCCAGAGTGTCCTTTGGAAACTGGAGCGTCCCTCTGGTCAAGGAGTACAGGAGCTTGGACCCTTGGGCCCTGACCTGGAAAGGCCAAATCCCAACGTGGTTGTCCTCATTGTTTCATGATGAAGTGAAGCAGGTTTCTAGTACTATCACAAATATGAAGACCAGATCATTAAAAAGTGAGAGGGGAAACAAAACAACATATCCACAATTTCATCAGTACAGGTACTTACAGGACCAAGGTGAAAACCTTCGATGAGCAACACTTGTTATTAACAAGGTTTGTAGAAGAGCATCCTGCATTGTATTAAATATTCAGGCTGGTGGTGTTTTAACCCATCACAACCTTGGCTTACTTTTAAAACATCTCCTGGAAAACTGAGAGTTTTTATTTTCTTGAAAATGCTGCAAGTATGAAGCATTGCTTTCCTGTCAGTGTGGAGCCAGACTCTGACAAGCGTAACCAGCACTTTTTGACTCTCAGCCATGCAGAAGATAACTGCAACAGACCACTACAAAACAACATGTCGTGTTTGGGTGGTTGCCTTGTTAACACACTAAAACAAGCATTGGCGCAAACAGGAAGTAAACAGCTCTGGTCATGTGACAGTTCATGCTCAGCATGTGACAATGCACATGTTTCATTGAGGGCTTTTATTGTTTCCCATCAAGTGACCTTATCACTGAAAGCAATTTTTCATGCTCACCAGTTGGTCTGATGAGATTTCATGGGTTTTAATTCACTACCAAGCAAATTTATTCCAATGCAAGAAAAGCCTTTTCATGAGAGTCTTTCATGGTGCTGGAAATGGATTTGATAAAGAGTCTGGGCGTGGCTTTGTTGGTGAGAGGCCTATTTAATTGCTACATGCTTACAGCAGTAGAGATGGAGGTTTCTGAGGATTACATAATCAAATGTATTGATAAACATGAAGCTGAAAGGTTCATAAAATAAGAAAATAAGAGAAAATACATCTGAAATTTGCTCTTTCTCAAACTAATCTATCTTCTTGATCTTGAAGAGTTGTTCTTTTTAATCAGTTGGTTTGTGAATGACTACAAAGACTTTTGCTTGTTACTGAGAGCTGACAGGATTTTATGAATGTGTTAAATTCAAGGATGTTTACAAGTGTGATAATTGAGTTTACACTCATCTGTGGTGGCACATAAATACAGGCTGACAAAAACGCCCCACAAGTATAGATGTAGGTTATGTTTAGACAGCCTATTGTCGAGTGGGGGTTTAAAACCTCTGAAGAGTTGAAAAGCAAAGCTAGAAGACACTGGCATCTCTTCAGCAATCTTTAAACTGAATAAAAGGTGTGCTGTAGGTCTTCCTTATTATCTTTAGTCTATGTCTTTATGCTAAAGTCTTAATAAATACAGTTAGACTTTGAAAGACCCCATCTCATTCATCTGTATATGGTAATTTCATTACTTTCACCAGGTACAGAGAAACCAGCAAATTTGGAGTAGAAGGTTAATTCTGAAGGTTAATTAAGGAAAAAGACAATTACCCTAAAATTTGAAAGCAACTACTTTTGATCAATGAGTGGCAGTTTTAGACAGAGAAATAATTCAATATTTTTTCTCCCATTGTTTTTCTGCAAGGTACTACAAGGCCTTTGTGGATCAATAATCAGTTCGGTAAAAGGAATCTACTGTTTTCTTCTATTTTTAATTTTGTGTTTTCCAGATAATCACAACTTCAGATGCCTCAGAAGATGTCCTCATAAATTATATTAAAAATCTGAAGGCTTGCAAGGACACCGAAATCAGCTTAATGTGACGGCCTGCACGGCTCTGAGTCACGCTCAGGGATGATGCCTTAAATTACCACAGAAAGTGCATTGTGTTTGTGCATTGTGCAGGAGCAGCGTTCAGAGTGACCTTCTGAGATTATTTTGAAGAAGACAGTCCGGCTGAGATCACAATGACTCTCAGAACTCTGCTCGTCTTTGCTTTACTTCCACAGTTTGGGCTTCCCTCCTTAGCAGCTGTAGATCCATCAAAATGCATAGCAATATGGTAAGAGACCTTTATTTTGGAATTGTTACATGTTATGGTGTATTTTGTTTTTAAAAAATGAAATAATATTGTAAAATGAAGTACTTAAATGATTCTATACATTTTCCTCTTCATGTCAGGACTTTTACTTTGCCTTGCTCTGAACCTGTCGGTCAGCTGGTGAAGCAGATCAATAAGTGGAGCTCAAAGAAGTGTCGTGATGGTCCAGAGAAGTGCATGTACAAGGTCAAAACGGGTTTCATCTTAATTTGTAGCTGAATATCTGGCAGTTTTTGTTGATTAATCCTTAGAGCTTCTGTGCCAGAGGTGCACCCCTGGTAAATTGCTGTGGGAATAATAACTCCTTATACTGACATCATTGGGGTGTAAGTTTATAGGTCACATCCTCTGGCTTTTTTATTTATTTTTATTTTTATTTTTTGTCTTTTTATGTGTTGTAAAGTTAAAGACATGATTAACTTCATATTGGAGTTTTTTTTTTTTTTAAACCGAAGTTGCAATAATTGCCCAGGACTCACAAAATGGACAGTTTTTCTGTTATTTTTGTTCATAAAAACAAACTAAGTAAACTTTGAACTGTGACGTATTTAGATGACAATACTTTTGGAACAATTCAATCCAGTTTTGAAAATACTGAGTACTTTTTGCTCAGTTGCGTGCATGTAGAAAAAAAATAAGTACTTTTAGCAATTTCTAAGGTTTTGCTGAAAAGACAAATATAAGACACACTCTGAACTGTAAATGTTATAGCTCATATATGTTTAAACACAATAATAAAAAAAGAAGCCTAAATGCTGAGTACTCAGGTTTAAATTTGAGTTTCATTGTTAAGGAAAAAAAATTATGTTTGCATGAATCTGTTGTTTTGTTTGGCTCTTTGAGGTTTTTGTTTTTTTTTTAACCTCTTTAGATATTGAAGGAGTCTCCCCAGAGCCTTGAAGTGGAGCACACATCCCCTCAGACTGGAAAAGTGACCAATATTAACTATGAGTTCCTCCCTCCAGTACCAAAGTCCTTCTGCAAAGTTAAGGTAAATTTACTTTGCCTTTTATTTGTTGATTGATTTGATTAGTAAATTTGCTTTAAACTAAGTGTGTGTTGTCCCTGCATAGGCTATTTCCACCACAACTTCTCAGAATGGCACCAGCCCGAATGACTACTGCCTCCTCTACAATTTATTAGAAGGTATAAGACTTCATCTCTACATACTTTTGATACATAATTTCATTTTAAATAATTTGAATGACTTTTCTGATTATGTTTGTCTTTATTGTTTCCTAAAAAAGCAAGTGGTCTGACGAAGGCCGAAGGCTACAAAGAGATCTGCAACAAGCAGAAATGTCCCTCAAAGGCATCAGCAAACTGCGATAAAGAAAAATAAGTCCTGCACGCATCGATGCAAACCATCTCTCTGATTCTAAAATAACAGCTATCTTTCTTACAGCTCATAGAAAACTTTTTTTGAACGTAGAACTTTATCATCGTGATCACCCTTGTTAATTGCTTTGTCAAATATACCATCTTAAAGCTTACATCTAAAGGGGTTTGTTTTACATTTTCAGGCCATTACTTTACCATGGAGATTTTAAAAAAAAGATAATCAGTGTGTAATTCAAATAACAGCCAGACACAAGCATTATGTACTTGTTTTATTTACAACACACAGACTTTTCTTTATTCATTGACTAAAAACAAAAGTGTCCAAAGCAGACAATATACAGCTTGGCTTGTACAGTATTTACACATTATGCAACATGTTAACCTCTCCTACACTATGTCTATGAGACTATCTATCTGTATCAATAGCATCTAGAGTGCAGTCCAGACCTTTTGCCTTATGTGCCTTGTGCCTCGCTTGTGCATCGACTGCTGTCTAATCTGTCACATCTGCTTTTTTAAATGACACGCCAAATTAGCCCTAATGCTTAGCAGCAAGTTTCAAGGCAGACTTAGAAAGAAAAAAAGCCACAAGGAGCCTTCCGACAACAAGGAACGCTGCATCTAGACTTCCTGTCAGAAGTCAGGTATTTTATGAGGATTAAGACCATCGTGACTGTATTTAACCTAGATGATAGAGGAAAAAAAAACTTTAATGATAAATGATTTGCTTGTTTGTCAAGGCAGTAACATAAATGAGCATCGCTTTGTAGCTTTAAGATTGCAAAAAAAATGTTGTATTTCAAACCCACTTTATTGTCAGCTTGTTGTCTTTGATACGATGCAATGCAGGAATAAATACGACAATAAATACAGTACAGATTCGTTAACTCACGCACTCTCTGGAGCAGTCAGAGCTTCACAACAAACACACGAACCGATACATCACGCACAACACCAAGCCAGATGCTTTTGCTTCCACCTTGATTTATGCCGGTCATGGATAAACATGGACTGATATGCACAGAGAGTCAGGAAATTAAAGCTGTTCCTGCCTTTCAGAAATTTGACAATAAAGACCGGAACAGTAAAAACAGGCTGGAAGCCAACAGATTTCCACAGGTCTGCAATCTGCCAAAGCAACAAGCAGAAACCTGCGAGGCTGATCGGTCCTGAAAAAGTGTGAAAAGTAAAACCTGTGCAGGAATGATCCATACTCAACAAAGAAAACACCATGTATGTACTCCCCTTATTGTTTAAGGTTTTTATCTCTAAGAAAAGCTGAACCGATGACAAACATTTCAATTAATCCTTATATAGATAATTAAAAGATAAAAATATTTTAGATGACTTATAAGATATAAAATAGCTTTGCCTTGATATCAGTGGAAGCTTGGGTCACATATCTGTACAGGTCCTGATGTCCTGTATATATATGAAGATATGTGTAAAGATTTTCTTTTTTCATAGGGCCACATAACACCGTCAAAGAGTTGTGTGGAACAATATCAGTAAAACGTGGACACATTTAACCAGTCTCCTTTACTGTCCTTACACAGGAAGGCTGCTTTGCCAGCATGTACGATAACAAGAAGTTAACTTGTGCTGCCAATTCATGGATGCTTGACTGCTTTGTAAAAATATATTTTCTCAAAATTAAGATGGAAGACATTTTGAGGTTGTTTTTTTTTTTCCTCCTTCTCACATCAATGACGAGTTTGTGCTATAGTTAGAATGTTTGGTCGAAAAACATCTTGAAGTATTCCTTGAACACAGCAACTCTTGAAACACATCAATCATATTGCAGTTGAATTGGTAGTTGTGACAAAACGTGACTAAAATCAGCACATTGTGAGTCAATTTTTAAAAAACTTTTTATAATGCATGCAGTCCAAATATAGTTCTGCCTAAAAATGGCTGCACTGCTGACATTCGAGAAATGAGTCATATCCACTTGCTTCTCATCAATCTGTACGAAGTACGGATCATGCCCCCTAGTGTCCACGTCAAGGAAGTACAGTTTATTTTATGATCCGTTTGGCTACCAATGCTAACGTTGCTAATGCCAACTTGTCACTGCCACATGAAAGAAACCTATTCTCGGGTTTCTAGCTTACAACCTACATTTGTGGTGTGTCCAGTCTCTCCCCACATTTAAACTACTGAAAGAAGTTTGCTTTTTTAAAGGATGATTGTTATTTACACTGTGTTTCCATTCGCTGTAGATGCTAGCGCAGTTTTCACTAAAATCCACCACACCAGAGGAAATTTTTCAATGCACGTGAGACAAATCGCACTCTGGAAAGCACCAGAAAGATGACTTTTGCAAACTGAGTAAGTCAGATAACAGGTATCCAAATCACTGAATGTATGTCACATGACTGCACCAAAGCTAGTGAAAGCAAGGCAAACGTTTTTTATCCGGTATAAACAAAGACAGCACTCTCTGCTCTCAATTAAAATGGCGGTAGACATTAGGGATTCTGTTTTACTTTACAAACAAAAAATCAGTGTGTGATCCAAAATGATAAATAAAATGCATCTATTTTTTTTTTTCTGGTCTTGATTTAGAGGGAATTGGATTACATTGGCCCAGGGGCCACTTCAGGACTTCTGGGTCATATTTTGTCCATGTGATCACCAAGCAAAGTTTGAGAAACACTACAGCACATATATTTCCCTTACTTGACCTATTATGTCATTTTAAGCACATTACAAGTTTCACAAAGTATTTTACACATATTGTAAGTATGAAATATGGCTCAAAATACATATGTGAACTATTGATCATCAGACTTAGCTATGCTGGTATTAATTTTCCAATACCCTTGTTAAATCCAGAATGTCTAAGTGGTACTAAACATTTAGTAGCAATTTGTTAATGTACCATATTGTAGGCTATGTATAGAGTTTGCATAATTGTTAATTGCAGTTACAGTGCATAAAGCAGCCTGCTTCTATTACTGAACACACAGGCACTACTGGTACAACTCTTGTCCCTAAATTCTGCCAACATTAAGTTTCATTATTTCAACAAATTATTTCCTGTAACTGTTTGAAAGTGATTTCTTTTTAAAGGAAATGTTAGTCATCAAAACACAATTTGCAAACAATTTGATCAATAGTACTGGCCTTTTAAACAAGCTGAATATGTTTCTCTTAACTGAAGATGTGAAGGGGATTCTCATTTATTATTTTTTCCATTTTCTTCTCTTTACAGCCTTGTGATATGAAAAATATTGACTCAAAAACATTGTACAAAATGTAAACAGAAGAATTATGGATTAATAAAGCCGCTTAAAACACATTCACTTAAAAGGTTGGAAGAAATTGTGCCCAAGCTTAGGGAGAGAAATCAAGAAAGGAGGATGTTAGTTGTTCAGAGACTCACACACCTACAGTACTTATTTAAAATGGGTAATTATTCAGTCTCACGCAACACAAGCACGGACACACTCTCACACACATAACTAGCTTTCCTTTTCTCTTTCATACCCTCCGATGAAACAGTCGATGAAAGCCGATCTTTAGCAGGTGACATTTTCGAGAACACAACCTGTTGCGGATCAAACTGTCCTTACTGGTGTAAAGTTGCATTACGGGCAGTAATTAATGACTTTGTACAAAGTTTCTGTATTCTTAGTGTCCCTCAGTATCCAAATTCCCCATCAGAAAGACTGATAAACAAAGTATATGAGCAATTTGTGATTAAGGCAGTCTCATAAATATTGCGGAGAGAGTTTTGGCCCCTGTTTTGAAGAAAGACCACCACAACAGCCTTGAGTTGCTTGCTCTTGCTTACTGCTGCATCCTTTACCCAAGCCTGACAGAGCAGACGGGTGGATATGAATAGAAATGGCAAACAAAAAATCAGTGTGTGATCCAAAATGTTAGATCCACTGAGGAAAAATATCCAATTAAAAACAAAATGGAGCAGTAATCCTCTTTGGAAGAAAAGGTCATATTTGGTTTGTGTATCGTTTCTCCATAAAATGAAAAATCTTTTACAGGGACCCCTAATTTTCTTTTCCTTTTTTTTTAATTAAAAAAAGCACACTTCGGGGCAATTTAATCAAGAAATGAAAGTAAAGAAGAGCCTAGTTCTAATTTGTCCAAAGACATTAGTGATAAGAGCTTTTTAAGCGGCGTGCAGAGATTGGGATAGACAAAGGTCCCACTTAGAGAATCTTAATTCTGTCTCACTTAATTGAGTTCATTCCAAGATACAGAAAAAGTCAAAGCAGATACATACATATTAGTTGGACAAAGAAGATGTGTCTCCATGACTGTCTTCACGTCATGTCTGCTGATCATTTGATTTCCTTGGGGCTTGCATGTTACAAATTCCAGCAGCTCTGAAATCTGCCAGAAAGACAGATCCTCAACCGTCCTTTTAATTATAGGGCTTCAGGCAATAACTAGTCCTTTGTCAGAGCTTGACACTCCTCTCTGTACAGTAGCAGTACCTCAGACCCACTCCTGCATGGAGCGCTTGCAGTACAGTATGTGGCGCTGCGTGCTCTTCCTCCTGAACTGGAAAACGGTGTAGAGGAGGACCATCATGCACAGTGCCAGAACACAGGGGATAGCAATGGCCACCGCTTTCTCCGTGCCCCCTGTGTTACCCAGTTTGATGACAACATCCACATTGCCGTTGTCATAGTGGCGTTCGTCTGCCACCGGTGGGTTCCAGTCCCAGTCGGGGTCAGCAGGAAGGCCGTCGCATCCCAAAAAGTCCCGCAGAATGGACCTCGGGTAGCCGGGCTCCACTCGAAGCAGTTGGTTGTTGAACTTCCAGTACTCTTTTCCCTTGTAGAAGTAGGTAAAGCCTAAGAGGGATACAAAGATTGTTTATTATCTTCTCTATTTTCCACAATGATAGCTTGTCTTTTAGAATATAATTTGCTTCCCTATCATCAGATCCAACCTTAAACATGCTGAAGTAGCAATGCAGACAATGATAGCTTATTACAAACGGCTGCGGTGCCTTTTGTGCCCAAAACTTTGGCTACAGTACAACCTGGTTACCTGGTTACAAACACGAGGCAAATAATAGAGCTGCCAACAACAACAGCTGCGGTTGTAGAACCAAAGATACTAGATTGAACACATCAAATCTTTTCCTCAAAACTCATCCACTTAGGTCAGTCACTTAGGTTGCTTAAACCATTAAAACCCAGTGTACTGGTTTACTAGTAGTTGTTAGCATTTAGATTAATAACCAACTATTTTGATGCAACCACCTGTGAAAAATACAAGAAATAGTTGTTAATGTTAGTTCCTAAACTCCTAAAAAGAAAAAAAAAACACACATAAAAGAAAGGAAATTTGAAGGCCAGGGATCATAAGCCAATGTGTATTACGACTTGATTTTTGAGCAGTGTATAACCCGCTAGCTGGTTGTTACATTGCATCAGTATTCGTATTTGTGATGCAGTTTGTGTTCAAAAAGGGAGATCAGTACAAGCTGTCCATGACCAAATTGCAGGTAACAGAAATGTAGGCATCTGAGAGTTTGGTGTGTGGTAATATGAGCCTGGTTTTCTGTGTGCACTAAAATGAGCTCTCAGGCCACTGCATGCTCTTCTATACAGCAATAACGTGCTTTCAGGGTTATTAAGTGGTGCAATTTGTGTCTGAGTTTACATTAGCATGATGGTTTGAGGCTGTAGGACAGATCTAAAATAGAGGAGAAGGATGTGGAGTGGAGTTGCTCACTCCACCCCATAAAACCAGCTGCTCCTGTGAACACAACAGCAAATTTATGGATAAAAAAGGAAAAATTGTACTTTCTCTTAGTTGCATATTGACCAAAGCAAAACCTCAGGACATTTTGTCATCTTGTGGGAAAAAAAGGCATCATGTCTCCTTCCAACTGTGGATTGATACAAATATTTCAACATTTTTCTCCTTTTCCTGATATTTTCTGAGCTTATTAATTTATATAAAAAAAGTAACTAATAATTGTATTGTAATAATTGTGTTGTAAATGATCTGCACTGCTAAGAAATTCTTTACACTATGTTTCCCATTCATTCAAACACAGTGTTTCTTGTTTCATGTGAGCTCTATTTACGGTACATTAGCACTTGGTTTCGAGAAACACATTCCAATAACTATATTGTTGCTTGTGGTGGCGGGGACTCGGGAAGTTAGAAGACAACTGTCCACTCTTCCATGGCTGCCCCAAATAAAGGAATTAATAACTAAAGCTGTGAGACAAATTATATAACCTGGTTACTATGCATCAGTGAGTCCTACCAGCAGGTTTGATACATCATTAAATGCTCATACCATTGGCCTTATCCACAAAAGCCCCCTGTGGGGAGTCAGGGATGCCCTTCCAGACAGTGATAGGTTTAGGGTAACCGGGGTCCATGGTCCTCATGTCCTCACTGTACCTCCAGTATCTGTAAGAGGATGAACAGAAATGCCAAAAAGTGTCATATAGAGGTTTTGGTCAGATCTTGCAAACTCAAACAGAAACAGTTTTTGAAAGCTAAAAAAAAATGTATTAGTCTTAAAATCTATCTATTAGAGGCAGAATAAGCAGAAAATTCCTTTAAAAAATAGAAAAAATACAGAAGTAATTGCTCTGAATCATGCTTCATGGCCTACTGGAAATGTGTTTGTTGTTTATGTATCTGCCGAAGCACAGGCCTCAGTCAGCATTTTCCTTTGTTCCTTTTATTGTTCTGTATTTGGGCAGTGGTTGTTTAAATACCAGCCAGTAACACAATAAAAGTGCAAAAATGTGAAGACTAAAACTGTTCCAGTCCTGCTCTCTCCGCTCTGCTCTCTGTTTAGCTGAGCTGCTCACACAAAGACATTCGCTAAGCCTCCTTTAACAAGATGTTGTTGTTTTTTTCTCCAAAATACAAAATGAGAAAATTCAACTTATGGAAATACGAAATCACCCAGAATATTCCACTTAAACCCATAATGAATAGGGGAGTGTTCAATATTGTACGATTTCTTCCTTATTCAGGACTTAAGGCTGCCTGACAGTAACTTTATTTTAGCTTCAGTAATGACAACAGTTTTTTTTTTCCTTTTTTAAACTGGTTAGGTGTTTTCGGTGATAATGGTGGCTGATGTTTTCAAGGCTACCCTAAAAACATGACAATTTTTAGGATTTTATTACGAATCTAACTTGGTAAGAAAACTGGTCTTATATTGTTTGGATTACTCATCTGTTTAATTCAAAGGGCATTGTTTTATTATTATAATTAAGGTTTAAAATCCAGAAAAATCAAAACATTACAGAAGGTGCACCTCAATTTTATGGCAGTAAATACTTATACACTGTGTTGATAAAGAATGACAGCTGACTGTTTGTAGCTTGTAGCAGAACATCACCAGAGAAGGTGTCATCAGAATCAAATCTGTGCCTGTCTGTTACGCAGACTTAGTTTCAGATGTGGCTATCTTCATATTCATGGATCTTGGTACATGGTGTTATTTGTTTGAATGAGATAACACCAACACACCATCACACACACACCGAATGAGATGAGAGTGTTGTGTTTGTCAAAATGGGACATCATGTAGTCCAAGATGACAAACATTTTGTCAGCTTCCACCATGGGGTCTCATGACCTCTGAGGATATGATTTATTCCTCAATATATGATTTATCACGACAGCTGACCATCTGAGTCACACTGGCATGGTCTCATACAGCATGACATCTGTGACGCACACAAATAAACAACTGATTTCCTGATTTAGCTCTGTTATTTCCTTATTACCAGTTCACTTCCAAGTGCAGGTAACCAACTATGTTTAAAAAAAGTACACACACACAAACAGATATA
>JAOWBL010001258.1:0-13774 GCA_028564865.1 Zenarchopterus dispar | reverse complement strand
CCAGAACCCAGAAACCTGCGGGGTAACCAAAGCACATCCGCACCGCCACAGGAGCAGAACTCGGCTCAAAACAACTCAGTTTCTCTAGTTTTAGACCTTCTATGCTGCTCTCAGAACATTGATACTGCTTTTGATCATTTATAGTTGTTTCAGACTGGTCTCTGATAGTTTCACACCAGTTTCAGAGATTTTTTTGTTTGTTTGTGGATTTAGACCACTTCAGATTTGCTTTAGACAATTTCAGATGGTACAGACTAGTTTCAGACCATTTCTCATTGGTTTTAGGTCGTTTACACAGACTTCAGACTATTTCCAACTAGCTATTTTTGGAATGTTATCATCTCCCGTCATTCTGTTCATCTCATTTAAAGCACCTTTACATTATTATCATTGTTTCATTTTATAAAACATATTTCATTGTGCTGTAGAAACAATAGTGATGGCCTGTGAAAAGATGAGGTTAGAAACCCTTAGTTCTGTGTTGAGAGCTAATACAAAGAATAGTCAGTATACGTTTGTTGGTTTCTGATAAATGCTTGCACACACTCGTCGTTATATGAGCTTCAACAACCTTTAGTAAGACACACACACACACACACACACACACGCTGCACATTGAAAATTTACAGAAGTTGTGATCAGAGCACAGCTGCCTCACGCTCAAGGTCAAACCAGGGGAAATTACAAAGGGAGGAGAATATGAAGAGAGCAAGTCCAGCCAGTGCTCCAACAAAGGAAAAGGCAAGTCTAAACCACGACCACTCCCCATCTTTTTACACCAAACATTGTTTCTTATGAAGTTGTGTATCATGCTCTATAACTTGTGCGCACTGCTCACTTTTGCATCCACTTCTGGGGGGCTCATGCAATCAGAACTGGCCCTAGTAGGCCTACAAGGCTGGTTTGAAACTCCAAATAAATCTCAAAGAATGAGAGAAGTTGTTTGTCCTTTCTAAGCTTTATATTTTAGGCGACATTAACATTTCAGACCGGTTTTATCACTTTAGTTTCAAATTTTCTACCAAAGATTAGTCGTCAGTAAAGATGACTGGAACACTTCTGTTAAAGCTGTTGTTTTTATTCCAGGTGAAACCTGACAATTCTTTTCTTTTCAGGTATCTAAAACAAGTTATGGATCCCGTGCAACAATAAACAAACAGAATAATACAAATGAACAGTTTAATAAAAGTGAAACATACAACCGTCTGTCGATCAATAACTGCAGGGTTAAACACATCAACGATCAATCAGCTCTATTGACAGGAAATAAAAAACTTTTAAACAGACTGATGCAGCGGCTTTTCTTGGTCATGGCAGAAAAACTGAACACAGATGTTTTAACTTCAGTTTAACTTCAGAATGAAACAAATTGATCAGTTCAAAACCAAATTTTCTGATCAGTTTATTGCTGCAGAGTATTTTGCTCTGATTCACAGCTGACCGAGCGTCTCTAAAAGAATGTCACCAACGTTTCCAGGCAACCGCACCAGTTTTCATTTCTTCATCTTGTTTTTGTTTGTTTTGGTTTGGTTTTTTGCTGGTTCTGCGAAGGATTTTCAAAATAAAACCACCACTTTGCTGGTGCAGAGTCACATTTTCAGGGAATCAAACAGACGGCCTGCTGATGATGAAGATGTTGAAGATCGGCACCTGAAAGTATAAAATTGAAACTTTTTTTTTTTTTGGCACAAATGTGAGGTCACCAAGTTTCAGACTGCTGGTATCCATGGTAATGCACCAAACTTCACAACGACGGTGATGGAAGACAGGAGGAGTGAAGGCGCAGCCGTTCTCGCTGTTGTCCTCCCCTCAGCTCCACGGAGGGATTTCTTCTCCGAACTTGGCGAAGTGAGCAGCGTTTTTAGCTTCAAACAGAACCTGAACAACAAAAGACAAACGTTTAACACGTCTGCAAAGTTCTAATCAGTCTGTGTTTGGATCTACAGTCATGAACAAATCTTAATGCCCTGGTTTTAATGTTTCCAGACTAACAGCATGATAAAAATCCTCTGATCTTGTAGTCTTAGTATAAGACAAAGTCAGAGTCAGATGAACAACAGAGAACCATTTTCTCCATGTCTTTATTTAATAATAGTAAGCCAAAAAGAAAAAGAAAGGAAATCCGAAGTACCCCTTCACTGCTTCCACAGGATTTAAGAGACACCTGACTAGCAGCTAGCTGTCATTAATCGTCATCATTGATCATCAGTAGGTGTGTAGGCTACGCATCTATATTAAACCAGACGTTCTGTGAGTTTGCTGCTCTGGAACCTTCAGGTGTGTGTTAACACAACGCCAAAAGGGAAGTAAATCAGCAACTGTTTTAGAGAGGCAACTGTTTTGGTATATTACTGTAAAAAGGATTTGAATATTTCCATGTTTTAGTTACATGGGCAGTAGCCTGAGCAGAATCTCAGACCCCAGCTCCCACGGGTAAAGATCTCCCCCAAAGTCTGGCTCCAGAGTGGATGAAGGACATTGAGCTCTTCATTTTCTCGTTGTCCATAGGAATTGTTAAATCACCTCTCGGCTTTCTTATCCATCAGAAGCCGGTTTGCCTCAGAAGACCCTGCTAGATGCTGTTGCCCCTGACAACATTGCTCTTTGGCTCATTTGGGCACACAAACCCCCCTACAAGGATTAGAGCAGGACCACAAAAAAAAAACAAAAAACCTAAGAGCTCCATGTCAAAGCTTACAGACCTCAGTAATCACGTTAGATATTAAAGTCCCTGACAGCAGAATCAGAAGACTGAACGAGTAGTTTGAAGGGTTTGCAGAAGCAAACCTCTTCTGTTGGGTTCTTTAGGAACCTCTGTGGTCTCTGACGTAGCAGTGAAACTGTTTCCCAGGGTTTTTGAAGCGTTAATTACCTCGTGTGAATTAAAAATGTTCATCTCAGGCAGTGGATTTCAGAGAACGAGAAAATGTGTCTCTTTACCGTGGTAGCAGCAAATCAGCATCTTTGATGTTAGAATTTGGGGTTTTAGCTTTTACCTGTTCTTTCAATAAAGAACTGTACTTCCTTCAATTTAGCACCAGAGGACATGATCCTTCTGTCACAGACTGATGAAGGGTACGCGGAAAAGAGGCATAAATAGAAGATGGAAGCACAACTGATGTTCACAAAACTGCATCTGAACAAACCAGCAGACTTCTGGAACAATGTCCTCTGGACAGATGAGACCAGAGTACAGATGTTTAGTCTTAATGTCCAGAACCATGTTTGGAGAAATCCAAACACAGCATTGCAGCTGATACACGTCATACCCACTGTCAACCACGGTGGTGGAGGGATGATGGCCTGGGACCAGGACACCTTCAGTTATTGAGTGGGCCATAAAAACTAAAAAATGGACAAGAATTTCCCCACAAAGTAGACAGACAACATCTGCTGAGAGTTCCTGCTGCTGAAGGTGGATCTACAAGCTGGTCACTCATTGGGGTATTTAGGATAGCTTTCAAGATTTTTTGTCTTTTTGTCTTCAAAGAGGGAGTAAAAACTTCTGGACGTGTCTTTAGAATCAATGGAACTGGTTAAAGCGTCCCGTCGGTAGACAGGTAGCAGCCAAGACTCACCTGGTTGTGCACATAGGACTCACACAGGTAGCACCAGACAGAGAGATCTGAGAAGCTCAGGACCATCGGATGTTCCGACACAACACCATGAGTCACCATGTGTTCGTTCACATACCGACCGCAGAAGACCTAAGATGATACAGGTGAGACAGGGTTCTGCACATCGGGTTTCAGTGCGATGGACAGGTGAGGCTGTTTTACCTGGTAGCAGCTGAGGCAGATCCAGTTCTCAGCATCTGAGCCACAGTCATGGCAGGGCAATGAGACATCAATACCAGAGGAGAGGAGGGGCTTAACAGCGTCCAGATGAGGACACCAGGACAGAGGCTCGACCACATACTGAGGACGGACAGGTGAGTTTGTCATCAGTTTTCAACCATCATTAATGATCAATAACAGCATGACTGCGTTCTGGCTCTGGCCATCTCAGCTCCACCCACCAGCTCCTGAGTGTTTGACCAACCACATGCTCCCTCCGTCTCTGGCACCGCCTCCACTCCAGCTGCAGCTGGCTCTGGTGTTGTTATGGCAACAGTCTGTAAGCGACAGATGTGATCAGTCACAGGTGTGGATGTGAAAATGGTGTGATCAATGACTCACCTTAGGGGGGGCAGTGTCTGCTGATTGGCTGTCTGCTAACTCGGCTTTCAATTCACCTTCGACTTGCTCAGAGTGGGGACGGACCTTTGGCCGGGCCCCGCCCACTGGGGTGGAGGTAGCAGGAGGCAGTTGATCAGCTGAAGTCCGACTGATGTCCAGACCAGCCAATCCCAGCGTGAGCTGCTCCAGACTGGACTCCGTCTGATTGGGCGAGACAGTTATGAGGTTGGTCGTCAACAGCAGCAAAGCTAGTAGAATGTTCTGGTCTGAGGGTTACCGTGGAGGTGTCCACTGGTGGTTTGTCTGGACCCCTCTGTTCTGATTTCCTGACTTTTCCTTTAGAAGTCCGTTTCCCACGATGCTTTGGGGATGGGAGGAGCAGCCGCACTGACTCTGGAACTTAATGACAGGCGGAAACATCCAGGTAAAACAAAACATGAACATGTTAGTGTTATTAAAACCAGAACATGGTGCCAGGTCCATTACTGATCCAGCAGAACCATCCTAGACTCACTGTGAATCCTAAGGCTCCTCCAGTAGGGGGCGTGGCATTGAATGACCTTATTGATTGCTGCCACTGCACTGTGATGAGGAGGAGGGAGGGGTGTGGCCAAGGATGGAGGAATGTCTCCCAGCAACACGCTGCTGCACATGGCCATAGAGTCAGAGATGGAGGTCAGGTTGTAGCCACCCTGCAGAGACACACATCTAAGATGACATCATCTGTTTCCTTCAAACCAGCTCCTTCACATCTGTACTCACCTCCAGGATGAGGAGCACCCGCCCTCCTGCCAGTGACATCAGCATATGAGTGAGGTGGGCGTATCCCTCTGGAGTCACGTGATATCCACCCAATGGATCCCCCCGAGCTGCATCAAATCCGGCCGACACCAGAATAAGACCGGGGTTAAACTGGACAGAGTAGACCGACCAATCAGAGGAGGGCGAGGTCAAATGACGAAGAAGCCGAGGTTAGGTGTCATTTCATGTTAGTTTAGTCACAGGAGTCAAATCAGTAAAAGGCTCAAACTGACCAATCAAAGGAATGTTAGATGAATTTAAATTTTAAACTGACAAATCAGAAGTTTAGTGGTAAAATAAAGTTTTCCATTTATTGGTTATTCACTTTAAACATAACAAATGGTGACTGGTTAGTATTTGAACCCATTTGGGATTAGTTTTAATCGTGGTGCTAGTGGTTACCTCGGTAGCGATCGGCATGACGACGTGGTGAAAGGCTGCAAGGTAGTCGGAGTCGCCCATCCGTCCCCCATTCCAGGCAACGTTCACATTATACCCTGCCCCTTTGGCCACTCCCACTTTGTCAGGAGCAGCGTCCTCTGAGGATGGGAAGAATGTCCCGTTGTCATAGCGATGGAGGGAGATGTAGAGGACGCTGCAGAAAGAGACTGTGGTCAGATTCTTCTTCTGTGGTTATGCTCTCACTCCTTCTCCCCCCCTTACCTGTTGTCGTCTTCAAACATGTGCTGCGTCCCATTGCCATGGTGAACATCCCAGTCCAGAATCAGAACCCTTAACTGAGGATCTTGGGAAACTTTCTGAGCGTGGCGAGCAGCGAGCGCCGCTGTGTTGAAGAGGCAGAAACCGCAGGGGGAGTCTTTCTCAGCGTGATGGCCCGGAGGCCGGACGACAGCTACGCCGTTCCTCACCTGCATGAGAACCCAGATCAGCAGGTGAAGCTTCAGCAGGAAGAGTGCTATCATACCCCCCACAGCTCTGGTGTTACCTGTCCACTCAGGATCCTGTCCACAGCGTTGAAGACGCCTCCGGCAGCCAGCTGGGCGCTCTGGAAGCTCTGGTTGTTGAGAAAGATGGAGTTGAAATCGTCTCCAAGACGGTGCAAGTCTCTGGGCTTCATGGTCGCCGTGGCTTTCATCTGCTCGATGTGCTGCATGCTAAACACACACGCTTTTATCTCTGAGACAACCGTCAGGACAGGCGAGTCACTCAAGAACACCTCCTCACCTATGACACATGGCCAGCTCCTCCTCTGTCGCCAGACGAGCCGGTATCCGCTGGCAACGATCGGTCAATCCCAGGTGCTGATGTCTGGAGAAGATCTTGAAGATTCTCTGCGGCTGTTCGGGGTGGTGCCTGCATGACATCATCACATGACCACGTTTGAATCGTCATGTTCACATCAGAACTCCAGTGGACAGCAGGTGACTCACCTGTCCCACAGGTTAAAGTGATCCATCATCTTCTCATCGTACACCAGACCAGTTGTCACAGCAACGAAGGGGGCAAGTTCAGTCTTTGTTTTACTCTCTTCATTGGCTGCTGCTCTGATGACATCACCTTCAGCCAACGGACCACCCGCTGTACAGGAAGAGTGTGCGTGTTAGTGTTTACTCTGCTGAAAAATTACTTTTTTTCCTTTAAAAAAGGCTTATCACATAAAAGGTCCACAGCCGCAACAAAGTGTACAAAACAGCATAGTAAATTAGATGAAAATACTCAGCAGGGAGACCCAACCAGAACTCTTCCTGGAGGCTCAAGGAGGTCACATGATCACATTAAATCTACGCCCAAGATGTCTGAACAATGAGAAAACATCAACGCCTGAGAGGCTGAAGCTGGCTCAGAAGTGCAGACGTCACGTCTGATGGTCAGATAAATGAGACGATTTGGAAACTGGAGTGAAATCAGCTGTAAAAACATGACGGACAACCTTTGAAGATTTGTGCTACAGATAATGATGGACCACGAGCTTAGCTCACTAAACCTAGCATTTTTATTAAGAACTTAATAAAATCTCGCAAAAACTAATCATAATTTTAGAATGATAGTGCTAATGTTATAAATGGCAAATGTTATAAATTTTAGCATATCAAAGCAAATTTTGTAAGGTGAGCCTCAGTGTGGTAACGTTACCATTACTGTGGTAACAACTCAAACAGTTAAAAATGAACCTTTGTGTGTGTGTGTGTGTATGTGTGTGTGTATGTGTGTGTGTGTGAGAGAGAGTGTTACCAAGGACTTGTAGGCAGTTCCAGTGGGGACAGACAGCAGAGATGGTCTGACTGATGGACTCCAGGGAGCTGGGAGACAAACCAGTCAGCTGTTAACACCCAAACTGGGGTCCGGACTGGTAACACTGGTGTTACAGAACACGACTACAGGACTGACACTAATACAGATGCTGGTTTCTGTATTCTTAGATCATGTTTTTTCATGTTTCCGTGGTCCATAAACATTTCATTAGTTTTAAAGGCTTTTATTGTGAAATCCATCACATTTGTTTCTTCTTCAGTAGTTTATATTTGCACTTCAGCCACTCTTGCTGTATCATGTCCATTTTCCATCATGCAGATTTCGACTCGGCTCGGTCTCAGTTGTTTATGGTTACAGTTCAGTACCAGCTCAGTGTGAGCAGGGGCTCCACGGTGTTCCCCCATCGAGCGCCCTCTGGATCTGTGTTGCCAGGTCCGCTTGTTATAAGCAACGTCGGGCTTGTTTTTTTGTAAAATCGCTTGTAAATATCGTCAACTGCAGGTTGCATTTTTTGGGCTTGTTTTTCATAGACTACTTGCATATTTGTGGGCTTACCTTCCTCCCTCTATCATAACATCCTGATTCTCTCCCAGTTCTCCACAATTAAGTGAAAGGAATTTGTCCTTTCACATAAACTGCTTATTTATAAATTAATCTGAGTTTTGATTTTAATGAAAGTCTCTTTTGACAAAATAAACAAGATATAAACATGTAGTCCAGGTTGACAATTTAACTATCAGCTAATCAGAGAGCTTAAGAGAGAGTTAGTAAACATGTCCGTGAGTGATGTATTTTTTGGAATGTAACATGGTCAAAGTGACAAGTTACTCCAGTTTCTGAACTGGGCCCTAGTTAGCTGTCTTTCTCAAGTTCTAGTTATATGAAACAAAAATTTTCCTTATTTCAGGTTAAAAAAATTCATATTTTAAACTGCTTCTTAAAACAGCTTTTGGTTCTCTGCTGGGGTGGGTCTCGGGAATAGACTGTAAAAAAAAATGGATGAGGCATTCGGTCATGTGACCCACTGGTTTCTGAAGATCGGTTCTGAAGCCTGTTTTTCTTCTTGCTTCAGAAGCTGATGGAAACATCAGCTTTGCTCCCAGCCCCTTCAGCCGAACCCCGCCGAAATATCTGCAGAGCTGCCGACAGACGTTTACGGTGGGATATACCGTCTAACATGTTCACTCCACGGTGAAACCAAAAATGATTCTTGAGTTTAGCCAAAGCTGGGTTTACACAATGACAGTAGGACGATTTCTGATGGTGAAGGGATAAAGGCTCATCTTTGGTTGAGACGGCTGTCAATTAATCATATTAGAAATAAATGTAATGGTTTATATAAACTCTCCTGGCGTGGTGCAACAGAATTCACCCCCCTCAGAGCTGTCAATCAAACAACTGAGACCAGAACGGTTTTTTGAACCAAGACTGTAAATATTCAATTCTATTTTATTTATATAGCACCAATTCACAACAAAAGTCGCCTTGAGGCACTTCGCACTGCAGGGTAAAGATAAAACAGTATTACAAGTACAGTAAATGTGTTTATTTCTGCTCTAAAGTTGGACATTTTAACGTGTGTCAAGAGAGAATGATCCACTTTTTGAGCCAGCTTCTAGCGGCTAGTCAAGGAACTACAATAAAACTTATTCCACCTGACTCAATGTGGAAGTTAGATGATTGGCACTTGGCCTGGTTCTTACCTGTCACATGGTACAGTGGGGGGGTTCAGAGGAGGACAGGCTCCACCCAGCAGAGCTCTGACACAGGCTGCAGCGGCCTCTGCTGTCGCCTGCAGGTTATAGCCTCCCTACGTAGGCGCGCGCACACACACACACACGCACACACACACACATTATAATTTGAATTTTTTTTTTTTTTAAATGAACTCTGTCAACCAAAGAAAAGTTAAAAAAACGGCCCTGGTCAGGGTCACAAATATGACCTTTTGAAGGTGGCAGATGCTGTCTCTTCCTCCCTCCCCATTTTTCTGGACATAACTGTCGCTGTTCACATTGTGGATCACCATGTATCTGTGTATATATATGCGGGAGAGACAGCATCTGCCACCATCAAAAGGTGATATTTGTAACCTTGACCAGGGCCGTTTCCCTGCTGTGGGTGGAGTAAAAACATGAGTGGAACTTTTCAAACAGATTGTGTAATTGTAAGTGGTCCTGAAGCTGAGCAGCAACAGCTTCCTCCAGCACCTTTGACAAAAACAGTAAATATGGCTGGTGTCGACCTGCACAATCAGAGTTTGAGAATCAAGGCTGTAACGTGTGTGTGTGTGTGTGTGTGTGTGTGTGTGTGTGTGTGTGTGTGTGTGTGTGTGTGTGTGTGTTGGATGTTTTTACCTCCAAAGTGAGAACAAGTCGACCTTCAGCTAAACTCATCAACATGTGCGTCAGAATGTGGAAACACTGAGGGCTCACACACATCTCTCCCTGAACACCCACACACACACACACACACACACACACACACACACACACAAGCAGGTTTTTAGCAACCCATGACATCTGCAACACATAAATCACCTTTAACATCTGCAACACTTGTAACACCGGCTGATGCGAACGAAGAACAAACAATTCAGAAATGTCCACAATTTAGACACCCTGATATATCAGAGCCACCTCTAGGAAGATGTAGGTCTTTCTAGATGTGGATCTTTCTAGATGTGGCTGAAAAACAAATCCATAGGTCCTCCCTGTTCAAGGGGCAGCAGCACCAGTGGTTGCTTATCAAACAGCCTTTGCTCGCAGCTGGTAAGTGCTCCGACCAGTCAGAGCAACAAACAAGGGACGTATTCAGACTGACGGAAACAGTCAACGAGAGAGGGAGAGAGATGAGTAAAAGAGTAAATGAAACTTTTGCTGTAGCCTGTCGGCCAAACAGTAAATACATTTACCTTGCTGTTATCTGTTCAGTTTTTAAAGAAAAATGCAGAGTCTTTAACTGTCAATGCCAAACTCCAGTCATCCTCAGCTGCAGCCATTTACACTGTTTACATCAAGATTACAACGCTGCTGCTCTATCACCACGGTGTTAAACCTCCCCAGACACTCTTTCTGCAAGAATAAACTGATTTGATTGGCTCCACATGACTTTTGGGCATAATTAATGAGCTCCAATAAATGGCAGCTAGATGTACTTGCAAATATAAATTTGCCATCAGTACGTCTAGATTTGCAGGCTGTATTTTGAAAGTGTTTCAAACTGGACTTCTGCTGTTTGCAGTTTGGGAACCGGTTGGACAAAAAGGACTGGCAAAGCATTGGATCAGGACTTGGTATCGGCTGATACTCTCTATGAAAATCTAATAACTTGGACTTGGAAGCAAAATAATGTAACCCTGTAACACATGTAAGATCTGTAACACCTATACCTACTGTAACACATACATTCCCCATGACACATGTAACATCTGTAACATCTGTAACATATCTAACAACTCCTCAACTCTGGCAATCCAAGTTTTACCTTCGGGTCCCCAGCTGCAGCGTCGAACCCAGCAGATACCAGAACCAGCTGAGGCTGAAACTGAAACACGCAAAGAGTGAACCTGTGAGTCCAGTTAACATGTGAGTGTGTGTGTGTGTGTATGTGTTACCTCATAGGCCACAGGTAGCAGGACCTGCTGGAAAGCTGTGATGTAGTCAGCGTCTGTCATGCCCGTCTGAAGAACAAAAAAAGTATCAGGACTGAGTGACTCATGTGCTCTATGTCCTGGATCATTCTGGTTCTGGTCTGTCAGGTGATATGAAACCAGGACCCACCTTGTTCCAGGGCAGGTTGATGGTCCTTCCTACTGCCCGTCCACCCCCGATGAAACTGCTGTCTGACTCCGGCAGGTGAGGCCAGAAGGAGGCCTGTTCATACCTGTGGACGCTGAAGTACAGGACCCTGAAAAACACACACACACACACACACACACACACACACACACACACACACACACACACACACACACACACACACACACACGCATAGAGAGAGAGTCTCAGAGTGGAAGTCATCTAGATCATGATGCTGTGAGTCCAATTCTGAGCAAATCCCTCATTTGAATTTTTTCTGACATCACAAAAATCTCAATCTTGTCTCTATATCAGATCTCTGATTTGTGTTAAATCCTTTTCATAAAAATCTGTGTGGTAAACAGGAAGTAGCAGCTACAAGCACCAGAATCTACATAATGACATCCAGGTGTCATGCAGGTGTGACGTTTAGTTTCTGTGATGACTAAGAGCAGGTTTTTAAACACAACTATCTAACAGAACTGCTCATCTGCCTCCATTACAATGTTTTTATCTGCTGTTAGTGTCACCAGCCTCTCAGAGATCATGATGTTTCTCCACCGAGCACCAGCATCATCACTAGTTCACCATGACTTGACACTGAACAGCAGCCTATCGCTCTTTACACAATTCATATTCTACTTTTCCTGAATTGTAAAGACTAAACACTGCACAAAATAAAAGCCTTTAAAGAGCAGTTCCTCCAGGAACCTCCAGATCAAGTGAAGTACTTCAGACGGGGACAGACTGTCCCTCAGGGGGAGGGGAACTGGACCATTCAGTCCGTTCAAATGCAGCAAGAGTCTGGTCTATATCCCTGGTTGTAGGTCAGATTCGTTCCAGGTGGGAGTGGGACTCTGTTAGATCTGACCTTTGTCACTCATTCTGTTCATAACTTTTATGGTCAGGTCGTCTGGGTGCAGGAAGAGTGGGAGGGGTCCAATCTGGTGTTCAAAGAACTCAGTCTCAACTTTTGGTAGATGATGTGTTTCTGCCGGATTCATTGAGCTGCAATCTTGAGCTTTCTTTGGAGTACATTAAAACTAAAAGGGAAAAGCTCAGATGAACTCCATCAAATCTGAGACCACGGTTCTCGATCAAAGGACGGAATGTCTTCTCCAGGCCTCCCCCAAGTGGAGGAGTTTAAGTATCTCAGGGTATTGCTCATGAGGGAGAGAAGAATGAAGCAGGAGATCTACAGGTGAATCAGTGCCAGTGTTTGGTGGGTCTATGTTCCCACTCTCACCTACTGAACTGTGGGTAGTGACTGACAGACCCAGGTGGAGGATGTAAGCGGGAGTTTCCTCTGCAGGGTGGCTTGGCCCTCACTTAGAGACAAGAGGAGAAGTTCAGTCCTCCAGGGAGACTCAGAGTAGAGTCACTGCTCCTTCACATCCACAGGAGACAGTTGAGGTGGTTCATGTGGTTAAGATGTCTCCTGGACGCTTGGAGGGGAGAAGTTTCAGACATGTCCCCCCAGGAGGAGACCCCAGGGCAGAGCCAGAACACGTTAGACAGATTATACTTCTCAGATGCTCTGAGAACACCTTGCTGCTCCTCTCAGAAGAGGTGGAGAAGGATGGTGGAGAGAGAGGGATCTGGACCTCTCTGCTGCCCCCATGACCCAAAACTGGATGATGTTAATTATAATCTTATAATCTTATATGTTAAGTAGCTGTTGTATGGCTGTGACTTAGTTTATAATGAGTTAACTATTTCTAATTACAACTTAAACTTGTGTATGAGTAAAAGTCCTAATAAAGATCGGCTACTGCTCCACTTTCTTGATCAGGGAGGTGATGTGCAGCATCAGGACCAGCTGAGCCCAACAAACCTCCGGTCCCAGCGACACCCTCCAACCACACAACTTAACTGTGCAAACACAGCTACGAGTAAACACAGACGTCACCTGGGATCATCCTGGAACAGGTACTGAATTCCCTGGCCATGATGAACGTCCCAGTCCACGATCAGAACCCTGAAATACACACAACAAAAACACACAAAACAGTCACACACAGCGCCATCACATGAACTAGGAGATTTTCAGGACAAAGCTACACTTATACAGCCTATTCTTTTTTTTTAAATATTTTTTATTCCTTATTTTTTCTTAAACACATAACACAGAGAGAACAATTCTCAGGCCGTATTTGTTTAAGTATAAGCTCCACTATGATCATCCGTTATCCTGCTTTCAAACACAAAAACAGCACTAAGAGGGGGGTTTACTCACATTTACAGTTTTCAGCATAAATGTTTTGCTGATGTCTGCACCACTGTTTATGTCACAGGTATCAAGCTCCGGTCCTCCAGGGCTGGTGTCCAGCAGGTTTTAGATGTCTCCCTGCTCCAACACACCTGATTCTCATTAATGGTCATTATCAGGTTGTCATCAACGTCTGACCGAGTCTGTCAATGTCACAGTCATTTCTGTCATGGTGTGAAGAAGCAGGGAAACATCTAAAACCTGCAGGACACCGGCCTCGAGGCCTGGAGTTCCACACCCCTGGTTTATATAGAGCTGAAACTGCTCTTGCTCACCACAACTGAACCACAACTGGATCAAACTTTTCGAGGATCCACCAGCAGGAGGCGCTGCTCATGCATTGGCCCCGCCCCCTTCGTTACTGCTGCTAATAGACAACCTATCAGTGTTAGTCACAGTTTTACAATGGTGGCTGTGTGAAAACCTTGTCCTAAGACAGGGGTCACCAATCCTGGTCCTCGAGGGCCGGTGTCCTGCAGGTTTTAGATGTCTCCCTGCTCCAACACACCTGA
>JAOWBL010001257.1:0-15700 GCA_028564865.1 Zenarchopterus dispar | reverse complement strand
TAGATAGATAGATAGATAGATAGATAGATAGATAGATAGATAGATAGATAGATAGATAGATAGATAGATAGATACAAACAATAGACTAATGTTCTTTATTGTCACAAACATTTACTACATTGCATTTCATGCAAAAAAATAAAACATACAAATTTGGCCATGTGGACTCCTGGTTTAGGTTTTGGGAGTGTGTCGTCTCACCAAATTGCACTCTTGGGAAAAAAGCCGTCTTATTGGGAGCTATGTTTTGATCTGCACATTGATTGTACAGGATGTTGCTCTTTCTGGTCACCTTCTTGTACTGTTTTTCTTTTATACTAGGAAAGAGAGACTATTGTGTGGCTAACATATCTACCATAGAGCTTCACAGCATCATAACAGAACAAAAAATCTTTTTCACAACTAAAAATGCAAGGAAAACAGAAACTCAGTACTATTTTGTGCCAAGCGAATTCTCGCATTCAACATTTGATACTGATCTCAGCATAAGGATGTGTACATTTTTTAATGTAAAGGGCTTAAATTCATAAAACAATCTTTATTTTACAATTTTACATTTGATCTTAATTCAGCTTCAACCAAACCTATAAGGGGAACACCAGAAACCCAGAGAAGGTGGAATACTTCCACCCCCCCATTAGGTTCCCCTTCTCCAGTTTAAGGTAAGACTTGTCTCCTCGTTCCATGATTACCAGTCCGGCATTGGTGGCTGCTTCCCTGGTCACATCCTGGTCACCTGCAAAAGCTGAGATCACAGGCCAGCCATTGAGAACCAAACTCACCTGGAGAAGGCAAGATAAAACATGTAATTAGGGTTTTTAGAGGAAACATGGTCATAAGTATGTGAACATTACTGTCAGCTAGTCTGCCAGTAATATTTGATGGAGCCGTGAATTATTTTGGACTGTCCATTTATCCCTTGAACTGATGTTCTTACTTGTATCGTCTGTCGATTATAAACTTTGACAACATGAAAGCTGAAGCTGTAGACTCCTTTTCTGGGTGCCACAAAGATGCTTGTTGCTGGATCGAAATGGCTGCCAACATTCACTAAGATCTGAAAAAGAGAAGAAATTCACCCAGACCCAAAAACCAGTAAAAAAAAAACATTGTAACATGTAATATTTACTCAACATAGACTAAGAGGGCACTTCAAACAAACAAAATTGTTACAAAAAGCTGATTTCACCCTCAGCATCACCTTGAAGTATTGATGCTGTGTTGGAAATTTAACTCTGATATATGATGATCACTTTATCTAAATAACAATTACTCCTTTCTGGTGATCTATCTGATGTTTCATCTACAATCATCATGAGATATAAATTTTCAGTTCAAACACAGATGTTAACATTTCCTTCTTCACCATAAGGTGCAATTTTAAATGGCTTTTTAGTTTTTAATCTGCTAAACGACTTATATCATACTTTTGTTGTCATTTATTCAGATATAAAAGTATCTTCAAGTGCACTTCAGACAACCTGAGAACCATTTTTTAAAATTTATTCCAAATATATTAAGGCTCTCAAAGTTAAAACGTAGTAATACTGCACTGACGCAAATTGTAATGCAACTATTTTTTGAACTTAATGTATGCATCTTTCAGGAATTGTGATCCTTGACCCAACCTGGACTTTAGAGAAACAAGAAGTGGTGCAGCTATATTAGACCATAGACCATTAAAACATTAGGCATTAGGTCACATGACCCTCTGGTTTCTGGAGAGAGGTTTTGAAGCCATGTGCTGGGTGCGGCCATGTTGCTCTGGAAGCTGACGGGAACACGCCCGCCGTGTGTCAATCAAAGTTAGCTTTGGCTACCCGGTCCTTGGGCCGATCATTACTAAAATATCTGCAGAACTGCCGGCAAACATTTTACAGCCAAATTGTGTTTAGCCAACACTGGGTCGTCATAAGCTGCTGATTGATTCTCTCAGCATGGCAGCATGATGCTTACAGATGAGGAAGTGGTAACGGCTAGCCACTGAGGTGTCTGTCAATCAATGATATTTGAAATAAATATAAGGTTTTATATAAATTCTCCTGGCCTAGGGGACTTCAGTGGGGCAAAGACTGTGTTGATCTTTTGTTTGGATTTAAGAAATAGATTTAATAAAATATTGAACGTGCACTGCTTGGCTGCAGTCGAACTAAAGCAGCGGCTGCATCCGCTAGATCTTCTTCTTCCTGCTTCTGTAGAAGATGCAGCTGCGGTCTTCTGGCCATGATTGCTGTCTAGAAAATCACAAACATTTCCGTGAACATTTCAGCAGATGAAACGATCAGTACACAGACGTTTGGAGATATTGGACAGCCGCCACTTATGTAGCCTGACAAAACATGCCGAAAGCCGCAGGATCTTCTGTCCAACAGGTTGAGATTACCATGGGGGTAACCCCTTTCCCATAGGGGTCCTGAACGGCCACCTTCTGACAACAGTTTTTGTAAAATCGCCTTAATTATACTATTGGTAGGTTCCAGAGCATCCTTAGGAAAATCATATAAATTCTATAACCAGCGTGAGGCAGAAAATCATCTCATTTTTCCTCGCATGCGTCAGGTTGCTCTTGTGAATTGGACGGCACCAAGTTCCTACAAAAGCTGTAGGAAACTATGCCCCCCTCCACGAGTGTCTATGAACTCCAGATTTCTTATGAACTGGGAGATTTTTACAAACCCACAGCTGATAGGAACCTTTGTGGCTGAGGCTTAAGGTTAGATCAGGGAAAGATGCTCCTTTGACTGGAAGTCACATGGTTCTGCTCCACAGTGGATCTCTCCACACAGTTGTGTTCCTCCTACCTGTCTGCAACCTGCCACCTTGCACTATGAGGGGAAAAGAGGCTTCAGAACCATTCTTCAGAACACCTGTGTGTGACATCAGGGAGGGTTTGTCCAGTAAATTTTAGAGTCTAAGCATACTACAGACTAACAATAACAATAATGACTGCTCCGCATTCAGATATCATTCTATGTATCGATCTATTTGTGTATGCAGAATGCTGTTTTGATGAATGCCAGGGTCTTTTACTCAACAGCTCTGATTCTACGATGACCAGAGTTAGCTTTTATCAAAATCCTCAGCAAGTGGTTTGCTTGATAAACAAATACATTCATTGGAACACTGCAAAAACTCATTTAGAGGAAAGTTTAAAATTTTTTTCCCCCCAAATAAATTAGATGACTATTTTAGACTATTTTGCTGGTTTTAAAAATTCTAATCAAGACTTTTAAAAAATAAATAAGACATATTGACTAGATTTATGAAATATTTGGCTTATTTCTGGAAGTGAAAGAAGTCCTTGAAGCATTCTGTAGAATCAATAAAACCAAGTAGACTGGAGGTTGATATAAAACTTAGTTTTATGATATATATGGTTGTTTTGAATCAGGTTTAATCGATTTTTGGTGTTATGTTTAGGGTCAGCACTTCCGGCTTTGCACCATTCACATTTGAATTACAGGAAACGAGAGATGATGATGTTTAGCTTAGTGGACATAAATATGGGAACTGCTGATATTTTTTTTTTTTAACGTGGTAAACTCTTTTTATTTTACTATTGCCCTTGCAGTCTACAGTCAACGTGGATGGATGTTTATGTACAACATCTGTGGGCCTCCAGTTGTCACATTCTGCACAACACACTGCTTTTGTGTGGGACCTACCTGGTCAAAGTAGATGGTCATGGTGCGGTTGCTCATCTCAGAGGGTTCATGGTTGGTGTTGCGGATGGCTGAAAACGCCACGCGTCCCGTCCCCGACCTCACTGACAAGCCTAGAGCACTACCGGATGGCTCCGCTGATGGGGTGGAGTCGCACACAACCAGACACTTTCCCTCCAAAACGATGGGCTCCGTGTCATTTTGACAGCTGACTTCTGTCGGCCCCCAGTGACCGAGAAGCAGCAGTCCAGCGAGGAAGAGCATTTGAGGGGGCAAGTATGGTGCAGGTGGGAAAGTTGGGCAGTTCATTGCTCGAGGGTTCAGTTTGGTTTGTTGTTTTACTCCAGGATGGCCATCACAACTACTTGGCTGAAAAAAAGAAACTCACTTCGGCAATGGGACCATAATTTTACCAGAGATGAAAAAATAAGACAGCGGCTCCTTCTTTCAAAGATAACATTCAGTGATCCTCAGTTAAAGGTTGAGTTGGATTGTCTATGAAGGTGACTATTCGTTTCCATCAAGATCGTGGCTTTCCATAACAGCAGACAGGAAGTGCATGTGTGGAAAGTGCAGGTTAAAGTATCCAGCTCCGAAGGCCACAGGAGGAACACAGGAATCCAACCTGGCTTTGTAATTTCAAATCTTCAGACCTGTGAGTAGATGACATGACATAAATATACATGTTAAAGATGTATAGGAACATTTTGGGAAACTAAAGTTAACATGTGCATCAAAGTTAAAGACTGTCCAACTTACACGGCTCTGAATTTAAAAAAATAAATCAGAGCTTCCTGAATCGAGAGAGAGGGGAAAATGTGACCATAATTAGAAAACTTGTTATGCTGAGTATGCTGAGGAGCAAAATAACTGATGAGGTAATACTTTTGGCCAGGAAGAGCCCGCGTGAGTGCTGCCAGCTGGACTCAGGATGGGGGATCGTGGACATTCACATTCCCACCACTGAGAAGCCATCTGTGGACAAGCACTCCCACTCTCTTCGTGTGCTTTTCAATTTAATCCCTCTGTCTGTGCTTGCATTCCTTCACACCAACACATATCTATGCTCAGCATTTAAACAGATCAAAAATAACTTAAAAAAAGAAAGATTCACATCATTTTTAGAGATGATAATATATTTTAAATGTAGCTGCGTTTTCTGATTATAAACCCGTTACGTTTTTTTCTTATTCCCAACAATGTGGCCAACAATTACAAAACTTTTCTACAAAACAAACCCTTGAAACTAAAAATGTACCCACCTTTGCGGCAACTGTGAAACCAGCGTATCCCCGTAGAGCTGAAGTGTCCCAACAGCCCAGTTCCCCTGATAACTTCACTTTTATCTGAAGGTAACTCCTCCTCTCTTTGGCCCCTCTCTCTTTTCTCCGTGACCGTCTCTTTTCCAGGGGACCCCTGCGTCAGAGCAGAGCTTGTTTAATCCCACCGCAAGCATCGCCGTCCTCCTGTCTTCACAGCTCCTCAACCTCCTGCTGCACCTGTTCACCCTCCTCCGTATCCCCTCTTTCACCTGATGTCCTCAATCTGAAGACAAATGTGTCAAGTTCTGTCTGAAGACGTCTTGTCTTTGCCGAATAGAAGAACAATAAAAATAACATTATTCTGTATTAAAAATGTTCTTGTACTTTCAGTTTTTCCTACATGGAAATTAACACTGAACATTGACAAAAAAGCAGGTTGAACAGCACTGCACTGGAATGAAATAGTCTACAGACAGAAATCAGAAAGGGATGAAATGTTTGCGATGATAAGAAAGACAATGTGCAGATTTGTTTGGCTCTTTTATTGTACATATATATATATATATATATTTCTTTTTATCAAAGCTGGAAACAGACAGGCACTGGACTTTTTTGTGTTATATTGGCTTTGTTTCTTTGTTTTCTTCTAAAGTAACCCACAGATTTATTTTCACTGTAAATTCTGAAGCCTCCAACAGCTGAATCATTAAAAAAATCTTGAACCTGGTAGTTAAGCTCAGACCAGTAAAATCTCACGCTGACTGACTCAACCTCTTGAGCAATTTTCATTTTTCATTGCTTTTGGATCAGCTTTTAGTGAAAAAAAAAAAAGCCACAAAATGGCTCATTTTATTTTTATTTCATTTTAACCTCCATGAAATAGTCACAATGTGACTATGAAATCAGGAAATTAACTGTAGATGAAACAAAAATACAAAAACACTTGTCAAATGTTCAGGAAAAATAATCTCATCTTGCATCTGTTTACGACATATTTATTTTTACTCTCTTTTCAAGTGTTATTCCTTAGTTTTTTATGAAACATGTTGGTGCAACTTCGCCTTCTTTCAAGGAAGTCTTTAGGCATGAAACAGAGGGACATTCATGTCTCAAATGAAGTTAAAGTCAGTAGTTTTATCCCAGTCTGATCCAGTATGTGCATCACAACGCAAGCGTTCGTCAGTACTGTCTACCTCAAGTGCTCCTATGTGTCAAATCTACTTTTGTCCTGATGTTATTATTTACATTTGCAGCCACAACAAAACTGAAACCATTCTGTTTACGTTGTGAACCAGTGCTGGTGTCTACGTAACATCAGTGAACCGACTCCGAAAAATTCCTGAAAGACAATGAACCCATCAAATCTGGATTTTCTGCAATCCAACTGTCAATGAAAAGTGCAGCATATCCTGACATGCAACCAAAGCAAAACATCAACCTGGTGGCATTTCCTCATTTCCTCATGAGAAAGGTTTTTGGGAAAAGAAAGTCAGCATGCTGTTCAGTGCTGGTTGGGTGAAGATTCCTGTTCACGTACTATGAACTGGAAGCTGAATACAATGGCCACTTGTCCTGCTGCTTGGATTTGGTTTCTTTCTTGTTTGAGGTCACACTGAAAACTAGACAAAACCAGTCCAGTTTCAAGGAAACAATTCACAATGTAGGTCAGGTTAAAAACAGACCTTCGCTTTCTTAAAAAACAGGTTTTTTAATTTGGTAAAATGCTTGATTGGATAAAATCAATCTTCCTCCCGAACTGGTCTGCAAATTCTTCACATAGGTTATTTGTGCAAGGTCTGTTTTTCTTGAAATTAGGATTGATTAAAGAGGATTCCGGGATTATTTTTTATCATCTGGCGAAGTAAGAGTTTCTCGCCTGCTTTACTTGAGTGATGATCTGCGCCGACTGGGTTGCAACACATGTTGAACTTTGGAGCAGCAGCAGAGATCAGGTGTGTTCAATCTGCAGGACTGCTCGCTCTTCAACCACGCAGTCACCCTCAGACCAGTACAACCTCATCCAGACCGACTCAGCTCTTGAGCAGTTTTTATTTGTCTTCACTTTTGGATCTTCAGGTGCCAGTCTTGTGATCTTTATCTCTGAAAGGGCCTGGCCACCTCACAAAATAACTTTTTTTTTTCTTTAGCCTCCATGAAATATACGTAATGTGACGACAAAGTCGGGAAAATATCTCGGAATATATTTTTATATACATATATAGGGATATAGGAACATTCATGTATCAAATAGTTGAAAAGTCTTGTCTGTTATCCCAGTCGGCTTAGATCCAGTATGTTCATCCCAACTTTTCCCAACTCAAGGGCTCAAGGCAGTTCTCTTTTTTTTTAATGTCAGTATTAAGATGTTCAAATGACGTCTTGTTATTTGAGTTATTTTAACAACGAGAATAAAGTATGAAATTGAATTGAACTAAAATGAATTGCACTGTCAACTTTAGGTGCTCCTATGTGTCAAATCTACTTTTGTCCAGGTGTTATCATTTATATTTGGAGCCACAACAAAACTGAAAACATTCTGGTCACATTGTGAACCGCGTAAGATCAGTGAACCGACTCGGAGAAATTCCTGAAAGACAATAAGCCCATCAAACCTGGATTTCCTGCAATCCAGCTGTCACGAAAAGTACAGCATGTCCTGACATGCAATCAAAGCAAAAACATCAACCTTGTGGCACTTCCTCATTTCCTCATGACATCAGAAAACATAGCTGCAGTCCCATTTCCCTTATTTATAACTTATACATTACATTTATTTTAAAAATGTGCTTGCTAAAGATTCAGAAATGGAAATAGTCCACTCTTTAATATTGCCATTTAACGTTAATGGAGAGTTTTCATTTGATTTAATTTAAAAAAAAAAACAACAACAAAAAAATCGATGATCCAGGGTTGGTTAACTGAGCCCATGATTTATAAAATGATCTGTTGTTTGGTCTGTTGTCTGTCTGAATTGTGAGAATATGACCCCATGAGAAAAAAAGTTTCCTGACTTCTTCCTTAAACGTCATAAAACCAAGCCCTTCTCTCCAAGTACTGCACGTACTTTGGGCCAAGAGGGTAAATATTTCAAGTTATCAATGATTCATGCATCTTAATCCCCGTGAAGGAGATCAGTATGCAAAAAGATGTAGTGACACATCGAAAGTGGAGACTTTCGATGCCCAAGTGCTCTTGGACATCAAAAAGGTTTAAACACCCAATAGAAGTGTTTGAAAAAAAAGGATTTTATCCACTTTCAGTGCTTTAAACTGACAGAAAATGGAGGTTTGTTTTTTAGATGGAGAATTAACAGAACAGATCATTTCAGATTAGATTCCCCCCTCAATTTCACGTTTTATTTCAACCTAACATTAGAATATACATTTTTTTTTAACAGTTATTAATCATTATAGTGCAACAGTAATGTGGAAGTGCTGCTGTATGACTGACGGCCAGTGTTCATCATATGTGAGAAACTGCGCGCTCCGCGTGGATACATTTAATTTTCTATAGAAAACAAGAACATGTCTGCATCACCTATTCAAAGCACCTTGGGAAGGCAAGGTATCTGAGCAGTGTCAAAAAGTTTATGAAAATGAAAACATCCAGCGTGAGGTAGTTATCCAGTCAAAGTTGACATTGTTGTCTGTGTTGCTGCATTTTGTGAGAGGTTTATATTTCTGTTTGTTGCATTAGTGGTTGAAAACTTTTTGCTGTTATCAAAATTCAGTACACACACACACCACCTTTTATTGGAATCCAACACCAAGTGAGAAAGTGCCACTTATTTATGTCCCTTATGCAGATTTTTGTCTGCAGCGTGCTCTTCCAGGGTTCACAGTGCTACAGTCTCCGTGGGGAGACCACCCGGACAGATAACCAGCGGCTCCGTGTTCTTGCCGTTGTCATGAAGGCAGGGATTGAAGTAGGGCTGCAGAGGCTCAGTGAAGGTGCATCCACTGTAAGTATAGATGTGAGCCTTTGTGTCTGCGTTGTAGAAGGACAACGATCCTTCCTCGTAGTCCAGGAATATGCTAACTTTTTGGGGTGCGTCGTTGATCTTGAGGGTAGTGGAGGGTCCGGTGCAGGCGCGGAGGCTCCCACCTTTCCTTCTGCAGATCGCCCAGTAACCGTTGTCAGGACGGATGGTGATGGAGCCCTTCCTGCTGATGGACTCCCTGGCAACACCGAGATCCCAGTCTGTTTTATCACCAACCTGAAGCCAAAGAGAGAAGACCAGAGAAGTAAAATGACTATTTAAACAAAAGTCACAAGAAGAGCCGGTAACATGCGAAGGGATTTTTAGCTCATAATGTCTGATCTCTCCTACGTTCCTACCTGAACCACCCAATACTGTCTCCCAGAGGTGAAGCTTTGCTTCCCCAGAACGGCAGTGCAGGAGTCAAACCTGCGGGGGTTGTGAGGGACCTTCCTCTGCTGGGAGGCCAGGCTCACCTGTGGATCACCATCATCACACCGATTAGCACCAACATTGATGACAGTAAGCTGAAAAGTTTCTTCGTGGATCATACAGTCACAGAGTACAACTTACCTTTTTACCATCTGGAGACAAAACCAGCCATCCTGCAGCAGTCACGGGATCCAGAGTCACATCCACTGGAGATGGGAAGCAGAACTATGTCAGTACCGATGTCTCTGATGTTTGAATATAACTGATGAATATTTGGATACCACGTTTAGAAAAATTCAATTTTTATGTTCTAATAGCAGCGTAATCTCTTATGTACAGTGTTTTACACTGTTGAGCTCATACCTGAATATTTACTCATCTCGACGACTTCTGCAAAGAAACAGAAAAAAACAATTGATTTGTGTCATGAAACAGCTGGACGATGCCAGATTATACCAGTTTAGTTTGAGTAGCAAAACTAATTTTCTTCACAGGGAAGAATAAAATAAGAAAGAGAAATCCCTTACCTTTTGCAGCAAGTTTCTGTTCAAGTTCGTGGCAGATGTCCACCAGTTTGGAGAAGGTTCTCCTCACGGTCCTCGCGTAAATATCCGGCTCAACCAGGACTTCAGGCCGGTTCGTGGTGGTGGGGGGGGCACTCAGATATGAAAAACTCTAAAACAACATCACATCGGGATTAATGAAGGACTGAAAGTGGAAAGAAGATTGGTTTTTGCAGTCCTGTCTAGTCTGTTCCTGATGTTCTGCTGGCAGTAGATTTGCAGATACACAATAATCTTACCGACAAGAGTTGAATAGTGATATTAAGCATGCTTGATTCTAACCTGCAGGAGATGAAGCGGTTCCTTCATGTTCTCCAGGTATTGTAGCTCACTCTGTTTCTTCTGCAGGTCATCGACCTCCTGCTGAAGCTCGACGAGAAGCTCCTCCGCTTTTCTCTCCACTTCCTCGTGCTTTTGCTCGACCTCCTCGATCAGCAAAGCTTGATTTTTCTCAATGGCGCAGATGGCCATGGTAGCAAACTGCACACTTGTCTGTATCTGCTTTTCTTTGTCAATCTGCAGATATACGCAAATTGAAAGTGAGATGCATCGAAGGCAATGACAATGAAATCCCTTGCCCTATATTAATCGAGAAAGCAATACGTTTCTCAGGTCGGCTTGGTGTCAAGTTTTTTACTGGAAAATGGTCACAAATGAAAAATATCAAAAAGCTTACTCTGCTCAGTTCCACTGATTGCTGGATCTGCTCGGTCTTTCTAATCCTGACCTCGATCATCTGCTGAATGTCTGCCTGGGTCTTCTTCATCCGAGCCTACAAAGGTGGAACGCAATTGATGTCATTCGAAATTACATGAGAATTTTATATAAACATGAACACAATTCAACGGTCACACTAACAACATACTCGCTTTTATGCTCTTGTTGTCCTAAATAGTTCCAGCAAAAATGAAAAAAAAAACAAAAAAAAAACGAGCTGCCATTGAATGTGTTGTGAATTATCATGACTTTCTGTGAAAGTAGACCAAACCTCTCCTCCTCACCTTGACCCTCTTGCTCTCCGTCTCCATGGTGACCACTTCATGATGTTTATGGTCCCTCTCTGTGCATTTCACGCAAACAGGAGTCTGGTCCCTCTTGCAGAACATCTCCAGGGGCCGGCCGTGGTTCCTGCAGAGGTGACTGGTGGCGAAGGTGGCCGGATCCGTCAGCCTGTGCTTCATCATCACCGGATCCCTCAGATGAGGCGTCAGGTGCATTTCACAATAAGACGCCTGGCAGACGAGGCACGACTTGATCGCCGTCAACTTGTTTTCATGGCAGATGTCACAAAGCACGTCGTCAGGTTTAGGAGGTAGTCTGGAAGTGCGTCTCTTTGCCGGCACTGGCTTGTTGGCTGGTTCCCCCCTCAGAGATCTTTTGGTTTAACAGAAAACAGCTCAGGTTCAGGTTTTGAAACATGCGAGCCTCAGTTTACACAGCGTTGCTGCAGAATTCCTGAAGACCTACATACCTTTTGAAGTGCTCAGTGATGTCTCTCAAGCCTACATTGACCCTGAGTTCTGGGCGGTGCAGAAAGGTTTCTTTGCACAGCGGACAATACGACGTCGTTCTCGTATCCCAGAAATGCTTGATGCATTCCAGGCAGAAATTATGGCCACATGGGATGGAGACGGGGTTGGTGAAGCTATCCAGACAGATGACGCACAGAAACTGCTCCTCAGACAACGCAGAGTCCATATTTCTGTTTGAAGAATGACATTATGTTACCCATGTACTGAAGCAAATCTCTGCACGTCATTTGTACTAAAGAACATGAAATATCCTGATGTTGACTATCAGGTAAAACCATAACTCAAAAGCTGGTTAAGTGACGTGATGCCTTCATGTCAAACATAAAAGTGAAACATGCTGATGCATTAAAAACATCATCTGTTTACCGAATTGTTTTATCTTCAGTAAAACACAAAACTGAATTCAAACCTAAAGAAGACAAATGCATTTTTATTGCAGAAAATAACATAAAACAATAACACATAAAATTCGATCAAATAAGAATGTCGATGGTTTTGTAAAAGTAAAAGTAAAGAACAAAACATCATAGCACAAAGTAAATGATCCAGGAAAGTAACCTGAGCTAGTTTAGTGAAAAGTCAAGAACAAACGGTGAGTCTCAGGTGGGAACCGAGGGGTGATTCACTTTAAAGGAATGTTCAGGAGTTAAATCAATACTACGTCTGTTATCAGACGGGAAGAAGTTTAAACGTTCATAAAAGTACAAAACAACATGAGTCAAAGCTGAGTTAGAGCAGCTAAATGAATAGGAGAAACAGAGCTAATTCTAAATAAACTTAGTTTTAGCCTCTGATAAGACTCAGAATTGTCATTTCACTTCGGTGATAATATAACTAAGGAGCTTACAGACCAAGGAAATTTGAACTTTTTGTATGTGCAGAAAATGCATAAAAAGCACTAGCTGTTCAGGCGTCTCCTCTCTGTTTTAAAGGTCAACGTAAAAGTCAGCTACCAAGGCGGTGTTGACAAAAACTCAAACTCTGCAAGGAACTAAGTAAAGAAAACATTTTGATTATTCACTTTTGGGAGGGTTGATTGTGAAATGGCAATGTTTTATGCAGTAAACCGGTGTAACTCAGCTCTTAGCAAAACATTTGTCTCAAATTGGCTTTCGGTTGCAAATCATTGGGAGTGTTACATGTTGTTTTGCCGTGCATTGTTTTCTCTTCAGTGCACAAATCATAGAAAAAGACACACAGAAACCTTTTGCCTCATAAAAATTCATCAATGTGTTGCCCTGCCTTGGAGAGGTGCATTTTGTGTTTAAATTTAGCGTAGTTGGAGTTTTTAAATTTAGAGCAATTCAGACTATTGTACAGTTTTATACCTGAGCTAAAGTTTCTCTTAGGTAAAAGACACAGCCAAGATCTTTTTTTCTCCTACATTTTCTGACTATCTACATTATCTATAAGAAGGAATAATGTCTTACCTGTATGAACTGTCAGATACTCATCACCGGGAGTATTCAGTGCAGCACACCTGCCGTAACAACAAGCTTCTCTTCCTTATGTACAGAAGGCTGCGTTTCCTCCCACAGTGGCGTGAGCTGCACAGATAAACAAGTAACTCAGGTTCTTCCTCTCGCCTCTTCCTAGTTTTCACTCAGCCCGGTGATGTACCATCTCTGATCAACGTGATTAACAGAGTGTACCTGCTTGCTAAAAAAAGAGCTCCCCACAGTTCCTGGACCTCTTTATAACTGACTCATAGATACTTTCAGTGGGGAGATTTTTACCCCAGTAACCTCCTTTGACCTCCACAGAGACACAGAACAGTTTTAGTTTCAGTCATCTGCTTCTGGGGCATAAAACACTGAGTCTCAAGAACTATTCAAAGATATCATGTGAAACAGCTGCTTTACAATTTTCTCTCTTTTTCATAAAATACGTTTGCAATGCCACAGTCTTTTGTCAGTCAATCACATGTCGTGTTTGTGTTTTATTGACTTGATCACATTCACAAAAATGAAACAATATTTGAGAACTAAGACAAATCTAAGTCTTTATTTCATAATCAGAAAAGGACTGTGATAAGATTTCTGTTTTGCTTAGAGGTATATACAGAATTTGAGTTTGTTATTACCTCATATTTAGCTTCTCTTTTTCAAGTATTTGATATATTTTAGTGGGTTATTTTCAAGACTTTTATAAATAGCACTAGGAATGAACACAGCAATGTGAGATGATCAAACCTTGGATATGTGTAGCGTTAAAGGTCTAACAGAGGTCATTAGGGGTGTAAGTCCATTTGACATTGCAAAGCTGTGAGGTATGTGTTGTTGTAGATCTGATACCATCATCTTCACCAGAAAGCTCTTTATTTGCTTGTTGAAATTACAAATGTTTTCATGACAGCGCGATACTGAATGTTGTTCTTCCTCAAAAAGAACATCCATCACCTCCTCCTCCACTCCTGAAATTGTTGAGAAAACTACCACAACTGCTAAAAATAGTGATATTGGTCAATTTCCCCCCTCTGAAGTGTTGTATCATGGTGGACTCTGCAAAACAGGTTCTGCAAAGTTTTCTTCTAAGGAGACAAAAACATCCCATCTGCATATGATTCTGCACTAATGACACTAAATACGGCACATATATGCAAGCCGACCAAAGGAATCTCTTTGTTGAGCTATCTTCCGTGCCATCACGTTTTACGTCTTTTACTAAGAAGTTTTTGTATACTTTTTCTAATCTTTATATTGACAACCGTACACCATCGTACACGCTCCAACGCAATCTTTGTTAATAAGTGAAGAAAACAATTCCTCCATTTCTTATCTCTTTAAAATAACATCTCTGAGTACACATGACAAAACCTCTATTGTTGACGTGCTAGATTACAACTTAACATTCCAACAACAGATGCTTTGTCGTGTATATGACTAATAGTACTTGTTACATTTCTCACAAAATGAAAGGAACACTTTGAAATTACATCAGGTCTCAGAGGGAAAAAAAGATGCTGGATGTCTGTACTGATATGAAGATCTTAATGTGTTAGGAACAAAATGATGCCACATTGTTTGATGGAACTGAAAATGATCAACCTACACAGGACTGAATTCAATCTAAAAATCAAAATAAAAGTTTTAAACAGCAGAAATGAGTATCTCCTCCCAGATTTGGACCAGGGCATCACTGAGCTCCTGGGTAGTTTGAGGTGCAACCTGAACAGATGATGCCCCAGAGGTGTTGTATTGGGTTTAGGTCAGGTGAGCGTTGGGGCCAGGTGATGGTACCAGTTCCTTCATCGTCCAGGAACTACCAACATGCTCTCACCACATGAGGGCTATGTCATGCACCAGGTGGAAACCAGGACCCACTGACGATGGGTTTAAGGTTTTTATCCTGATACCTAATGGGAGTCAGGGCTTCATTGTCTAGCCTGTAGAGGTCTGTGTGTCCTCCCAGACCAGGATTGACCCACCAGCAAACCAATCATGGGGAGTGATGTTACAGGTAGCATAATGGTCTCCACGGCTTTTCCTGACCATTTCATGTTCTGGTCTTCTGTGGCCAATGCTAGTTGAGCTCCATGGCGAGCACGGGGCCCAGTAGAGGCCCTCAGGCCACCTCCATAAAATCTGTTTCTGACTGAGACATTCACACCTGTGACCTGCTGGAGGTCAGCTTGTAGGGCTCTGGTAGTGTTCATCCAGTTCTTCCTTGAACAGAGGAGAAGATACTGGTCCTGTTGATGGTTTGGGGGCCTTCTGTCCAGCTCTACCATAACAGCCTCTCTCTTGAGACTGTTCTGGGAGACACAGCAAACCTTCTGGCAATAGAACGAATTGATGCATCATCCTGGAGGAGTTGGACTGTTTGTGCAACCTCCAAAGGGTCCAGGTATCTCCTCCACTAGTGAGACTGACCACAGCCAAATGCAAAACTAGTAAAAAGCAGTCAGAATAGATGAGGAAGGAAAAACACATCAGTAGTCTCCACCTCCTGTTTTGAGGGTCATCTCATTGTTGCCCCTTTAATGCAACTGTTGTTAATGACATTAACACCAAAACAGTGGAAACTGCTGTTTAACTGACCAGATCAAGTCTTATTGACTTGATACTATGTTTTGAAATGTGATAGAGAATATTCATGAATGTGGACAAAAAAGTACCAAGTGTGTTTTCAATACTTTTACCATGATCATTTGTGGGCCACGGGAGAATTTAAGGGTTAAGATGAGGCCAACGACTTCAGCAGGCAGCTAGCAGATCAGGAGCCTGCAGTTCTCAACCAAACTCTGGCTGACATTTACACATATAGTCAA
>JAOWBL010001256.1:0-15701 GCA_028564865.1 Zenarchopterus dispar | reverse complement strand
GCAATTCCTGTCTCTCAAATTTTCGCATATTAAATAAGAGAGACAAAAATTTTAATAGTTGAAGTTTATGAGACATGAAAAAGAACCAATTTCTCATCTCTACCTGCAAAGTGGGCCAGTCATTAACAGACTTGACCCAGCTTTTTGTGACTGCACATTAATTTTGGCCAGAGCCACATTCCTCTAAGAGCCCTCGGGTGATCCCAGCGGATGGCTCCCATCATATAGAGAGAGGTATGTGGCTAAATGCAGACAGTTTTAAACACGGCAAGACTCTTCTAAAAGCTTTAATTGCTGGGGGGTGCGGTTAACAATTGTCACACTTGCGGCTCAGCGCAGTGCATTAGGAATTTGCAGTTGTCAGATCTGGTAATCTGGTAGAACAAATGATGTCAGGCTTTTAAACTGTTGCCTGCAGCATCTGTTGTAGGGGTGTGTTTGTCATGCTAAGACATAATGTGGCCCAGCTTGGCAGTGAAAGTAAGTTATCACTCAGTATAAAAAGCAAAATTTAATTTAATTTAAAAAAAAGTTGTGAAAGGTTTTGTCCTGAGCTCCACTGATTCAAATGATCTGGGCTCCGATCCAGCAGCTTAAAAATAATGACTCCTGCAATCCTTCCTTCTCTCACCCACTTGTTTTGGCCACACAAAATGACTTGCAAAGCTATTTGCTTTGGGGGGAAAAAAAAGAAAAAAAACTAAAAAAAGTAGTCAGCGTCTGTTTCGACACTTCCCCTAACAACATGGTGAAAACTGGCTTTCACACTGTCAAAGTCTTAAAATGATGAGGAGGAAGAATCCATTCATGATGATGGAAGCTAATCAGGAGGTGACCCATAAATGTCCAAGTATTGGTAGGCGTAACTATTTTGACTATCAGCAAATGGTGTGTTCAGGCACTGGAGCCACTTTATATTCCATTTAGACTATAGAACCGCTCATGCATTAAAGTATATCTTGTTACAGTTGCCATTGAAGTGTCTCCACTGAGAAATGCAACTGCCTAAATTGAATATTAAAGATAATTTCACAACCTGTTTCACAGTTTAAGTAATCATTATTTTGTCACATTAAATATTTATTTTTTGAGAAAAGTTATTAAAATTTTTTTTTCTTTCCCTCTCAGTGTCACCTTTGGCCATGCTGGAAGTGGACAGACCCAAACGAGCACTGCATGATGATTAGGTGAAAATGGTATTAAAAGCTCGATAATGGGTGTTTACATTTTGTACAAATACTGAGCTGCAGTTTTAGATTTTGCAAGGCTTCAGACAACTCTGTGGGCTAGTTCATTGATACAGAAAGAAATTATGCAAACATAATGGGAGATGGTCATCCTGAACATATAACCACTGAACCTCTTCATGTAAGCTGAATTCTGCTGTCTCTACTTCATTTTTTCCCTTTATGCCACTTCTTTTTTATATTTCAGTCAAATTACTGAATATCAGTTTACTAAAGCGTGCTTATGCGAGTATCCTTATACAATAAATAAAATTGTGGTGTTTTGTTTTTTTTTTAACTTTGCAATTTACCCCAAAATTTCAAAATCCCTCTGTTTGTGAATCATCTGGCTGGATTCTTTAGTTTTACACTGAATGATAATTTACGTTGCCAGTACTTCTTTTTAACTATCAATGCTGCAAGTCCTTTTTGATTTGTATCATTTGTTGTTCAGAGATTCCTGATTATATATCTACCTTTGTTCTTGAGCATCTGCAACAAGTCTTGACACAACCGTAACTGTAACTATCTATAAAAAGTAATGAACTGTAAAAAAAAAAAAAAAGATCACGATATAGCTGTAACAGGAACCACTGTGAAAAGTGTCAGCTTTGAATCTGTTTGGATCTCCTGCATTCTTTCCAGGACTTCCTTGTGACATGCTGATAGTGTGATCAGTCTCTACCTGCACCCTCCACCACTGCCCTTTGTAAACCTCTGCTTTATGAAGTGTCATACAATTTTTTTCCTGCCTATATCTGAGACTGACTTATTTCATTTGAAGCTGTAAAATTCTGCAAAAGAAATACTTCTTTTTCTGCAATGCTCTTTTTAATGTTCTTTTGAAAAGTTCTACAGTGGCTATATATTTCCTGTCCTTTACTTCACTGCTATGGGCACTTCTTCTCTGTATTAAATTTATAGTAGGCTTTCACTTTGAACAAGCACAAGGTTGTCGAGTTTTCCTTGATTCAGTGCGGCAGAGGCATCGTGAACTACTTTGGTGTGATTCTCATTTAGTTATTTTTTGTATACCTGATCTAAAATTTTATGAAAAAGCCTTTTATTTCACTAAGACAATTTGTTAAACAGTACCTGCAGTTAAAAAAAAAGTTTTGTCCTTTTAAACAAAATTGTAAAATATCATAATGCTCTGATTTATCATTTTAATCATTTCTAATGTCTTCCCAAACTGAATCTAAGATATACTGGTTTTGACAAATTTCTTCCAGTGATGTAATGGCACACAATGTAACAGATAATAAACACCTTGCCAACAGAGTTCATTTTAATTTTTTGCATTAAAAAAATGCACTGTTTGCTTTATGCCTTTAGGTTCTTAAGCTACAAATCAAGATGGTAGAGAGAAATCCTCCTTGATTTAGGGTTTATATTTTGAACATTTGTTGGTATGAAGTGTAGTTATTGAGTTTGAAGCACCAGGAGATTCAAATTGTGAGTATGTGGATGCTCTTCATCCAATCAAAGGTTTTTTTGTTTTTCAATCAGAGTCCACTTTGTAAACACTGGCATCTCTGAGCAAACCACACAGTGATTAAGAGGAGTCTGAAATTATATGAAGACTTTCAACTTCTGCCAAAACTTCCAGAATAATCAACAGAGGCATGTTGTTTTCTTTCTCTATCTTGATCTTCATCAGTGGCTGAATATCCCCCAATGATCAAGTCATTTCAGGCCATGGTGGCTCAATATTTACAAACACATAGAAAAAGCTGAAAAAATTACTTTTCATATTTTCTTAGTAGTTAATACTGTTGGCTCAGAGCAAGGAGTTCCTGGTTCGATTCTCAGGTCTGGCAGAAGTCTTTCTGTGTGGAGTTTGCATGTTCTCCATGTGCTTGTGTGGGTTTCCTCCCACAGTCTGAAAAGCATGCATGTTTGTGTGTGTATCTTGGCAGAAAGATCAATTTAACCCAGATGTCCTGGGTTAAATTGATGTGTGGACAATGATTTACTGTGGCGGCCCCTCTGAGAGGGATAAGGCTGAAATGGTTGATGATAATGCAGTTTCCTAATTGTTTTTGAGTCTTTGCATCTACTCCTAGGTTTCAACTACGAGGGACTTTTTTCTGACATTCCTTTTTTTCACATATCAGCCCAATAATCTTTTGACGTTGCAAGCGACTGATGTCCTGGTCGACTAGCTGCTTTGCGTCCCACCTCTGTCCTGTGTGAACTTAGGCTGGAGTTCAGGATGGTTTGCCGAAACAGCTCCATGGTGTCAAAAAAATGAATTCACCATTGAACAAAAAGAATTTCTTATTACAGGTTAAATCTATATCATTTCATCCCTTTTTCGTTACATTTTACTCCACTTCCCCAGATTTTGGGAAACACAAAGGTAAATGTATGAATTTTTCTAAGAAATGTTTAAATTGTATAAACAAAAATACAATTGCTGGCCATAAGATCGCTCCCAAAGCTGTTTGTAAATAGCATATGGTATATGGCGCCAAGAGCCCCTGTTCTGAAACGTTTCAGATGTTTGGATATCTCTGGAGTATTTAAATCCAGCTCAGATGACTGATGACCACAGCTGCCACATAAGCCATGTCCTTTTTGGCTGAGGCCACTGTTGCAGCCCCTTGTAAAAGCAAAGATTTGGTAAATAAGAACAGTGAAGCAGTGAGGATAAATTATTCCTAGGCCCCAAATTCATTTATCTCTTCAGCCACCAATTTACTTCAATCTTTATCCACTAAAAGAGGTAGTCTGTATTGTTCCAAACGGCCTTTGTGCACTTTCACAGCATCTACCTGGACACAGTGATGCCTTTGTATATACCCACTATTATTTAAGCTTGGTAAAAAGGCAGGTGATTTAAATAGGTTCAAATATTTATTTTAATCAATATAAAAACAACTAGTTTTGAGAAATTCTATTTTAAGTGATTGCATGTTCTGCTACATCAACAAGTACAGTTTGTCTTGAGTGATTACTTTCATAAGATGTTGACTTAGGCCTGTTTAGAGCATTTGAAATAACACACCATCTGAAAAGCTTCTAATCATGTTTGTCACATTAGAGACGACAGTCATGTCAACCACTCAGTCCAGTATTGTGACAGTTATTCTAGAGACATTTACTCTAATTTATTCTGTCTAATTCATTTAACTGTCTGCACAGCAGTGCCTGCATGGCACCGTGTGTTGTTTCCACTGGGTCTGGAAGACGGCTGCCTATTGTACAGTACTGGCTCAGCCACAGAACAAAAAATGTAATTGGTTCTCAAATTCCAACATGTAATGAACCTTTCCAGTCAATCTGTTAATTCTGTCCAACAAATATTGTGCTTATTATGGTTTATGCCGTTATTAAAAAATGACACTCCTCACTTACGCAAAGTGAGTACAGTTAATGGTAATAATAATACATGAGTTGGTCAGTTAGTTGCAAATAGAGTCATGAATGTGCCTTGGAGGTTATGGTCATAATACTTTACAATTTTGCAAATCAGTCTTTTTTACATGTCTTTTTGGGATATAATTGCAGGAAGACCTTGGAAAAACTTGAGGTGTGGAGCTCCAGAGACTTTTTATTTATTTATTTATCTTTAATTAATTATTTTACAGAAGAGAGGGAGTTATATTTTTATCAATTCCAATAAATTTTATTTCCAAATGTACTAACTTGGCCATGCTTTTTCCTTATTTGTAAATTTAACTGTAAAATCTGAAGATAAAATTGAACCACAATCCTAAATTCTTGTTTCTGCAGTTGATTTGAGTTTATTTGTTTTTTTTTTGTTTGTTTTGTTTTGTTTTGTTTTTATAAACCAGAATTTCAGTAATTTCTTTCGGCACTCAATAAACTACAAAATATAGTCAACAGCCAGGAATTTTGTAAAAACATTTTTATTGTATAAAACTATGTTTGTTTGTTTGTTTGTTTTGTGGGAGTGGTACAGATGTTGCAGAAATGCATGTATAAAATATGATACATCTGACATTCTAGAGTTATTATTATTATTAATAATATTTTCAACTAAATAACAAAGCAACTTGAGCAATAGTTTATTTAAACTCACAAAATTACAGCATAGTTTAAAACTGTGTTTTATTTAATATACCCTTACTTAACCCCCTGGATTAATTAAGACTGAATAACAGTGTGGGAGAAAAATTACAACAAATCCTGAAAAATAGCCAAGGTAATGGAAACAAAGTTAAAAAAAAAAAAAAAAAAAGTAAAAAAAAAATTCTGCAGGTTGGCATTACATAGCCTGGATGCTGGGCTACAAAACAAACTCCAAGTTACATCTAACTTTCAGCAATAATTAATTAATTTTATTTAATTTTATTTATTTATTTATTTTGCTTCAATGCTACAACCCAGTTATAAATTGCAGCTAAAACAGAAGTCTTGGCTGAAGCAGCCAAGGCCAGAATCTTTTTACTTTTATTTCTATGATTAAGTGGACCTACAAAAGCACACATCTTTCATAATGAAAAGAATAAATGACATAAAATATAATTATATTCATAGGAATTTGAAACTGGCAAAGTGTTGTTTAAATTGATTAATCAGTTTTCTATATTTGATAAATATCCAGAAAATTAAATATTTGGATTTAAAATGTTTTTGCCTCATGTAGAACATAGTTCAAAATTCATGCTGGGGTTCGTGACTTGACACATAAAAGGACTTCAGTTTCATTTACTACATTCACAGTATAATATACTGTATATACGCAACAGTGTATATAGCTCTTTCATGAAAAGAAATTCCAAGAATGATTTTGAAGTGATAATACTATCCCAATTTTGATGCTGTCTTATAGCCCATATCTCAGTGAAAATATAATATTATTGTAAATGTGATAATTAAAAACTAGAATTTTCAAAAAACAAGTTTATTTTTGGAGAAAAACTTCACATCTATACTATTTTTTTCTAATCTACAGAAAACTTTCCAGTTCATTTCCAATTTAAAACATCATATGGTTGCACCTCTTCAGCAAATGCAAACACTGTTACTGAGACACAGTCACAAAGTCTTCCTCTTTGAATCAGGTATGCTTCATAAAAATTCAAAACACCTTTCCAGGCAGTTGTACCCTGCGGCTCTCGAGGTTTGTCATTGTAACAAGTTGATAATACTGGTCACACTATATCATTTGTCCTTCAGCACCAACATGGACGGGAGATTTGTGTCCTCAGTGAATATGGATGCAAAGAAGAAAAAAATAAAAAAGAAGCAAATCCTGGTAGCAGAGTGTCTCAGTATGTTATGAGTGTCAAGACTGACAATTTACAGTGTGCATTTTTATATATTACCTTTCTGAGAAGTGACAACAGAGAGGTGCATGGCATTTGTCAGAGTATAGGGCTGAAAGTGTATTAAAATGTGAATAGACATAGTTGGCGTAATTATCTGCTATTCAGGAAGCAGACAGAGTGAGTCACCCCAGAGTTACATGCAGCAAAGAAAGGTTATTATAGCTATATAAAATTCAGATACATGTGTTTAATACATTCCTACATTTTCTTTCGTGTGATTGCATTCAAATAATAATTTCATTGTTAATCCTTTCACTATCTGCTATGGATCAGTTATCATTTTGATTGATAATTCTGTGTGCCTGTATGTGTGTGCACTGGCATGCTTGTGAGTGTTTCAACATTATAAATAGGTGCTTAATTTATCCTGCAAGGAAAATTATAGAATTATCTGAAATCTACTTAAGTCATTACATTAATGTTAAGAAAAACAAACAAGCTAGAAATGAAATCACATACAGGCACACAGTCACTCTTGTTTAAAAATTGCACAAGGACAAAGCAAATTAAATGCATCTGCTACATTCAGGGGTACTTTCATTATAGGAGAGAAAAGCATGCTTTCTATGGAATTTCATGTGTCTACTTTTTTACACAAGAACAGGCCTTGAGGACAAGAGACCAAGTCAAGACAGGGGATACCTCCAAGACTGGTGGAGAATGAAAGAGCCAAAACCTGGTGGGACTTCAAAATCAAAATCCAGACTGATCATCCAAATGATCAGTCTGTGGTGGTTGAGAAACTCCAAAAGAAAGCTGTAGCAATAGATGTTGCAATCCCATGGAACAGTAACATCAAGAAGAAAGAACATGAGAAGATGGAACAATATCAAGAGTTGAAGGAAGGAATTGAAAAGATATGAAAGGTAACAGCAGTGGTGCTATATGTTAGTGGAGCCTTCGAAGCTGTGACCTTCAAGCTAGGAGAGTGGCTCCAACAGATCCAGGGAACAACATTTTAGATCTCAATCCAAAAAGGCTCCTGTCTAGGAACAGTAAAAATAGTGTGTACAACCCTCAAGCTCCCTGGCCTCTGTAGAGGACCCAAGCTTGAAGAGGAGAACCGCCAAGAGAGAATGGAAGAGGGTGGAGTTATATTGGAACTATATATAAATGTATGTGGAAATGTGTGTGAAACAGTGTTTGTAGAAGGTTTCATACACTGCTCTATAAATACTCCAGCAGTAAAAGTCTTGCAATAAAAGTGTTAGGAAACTGCCCTTGAAGTGCTAAAAGTGATGTAGAAAAACAGCACCTGCGTGTTGTGCACTATTATTTTCATGCAGCATTTCATTTATCACATTGTTTGATATAAAAATAGTATTTTACTGTTACATCTGATAGCGATGGAGTCCAGTTATTGCATATCACACTTCACACATTTAAAGGCTAACTGTGAAATGTTGCTATTTTTATACACACACATACACACAAGATAAAAAAAATGTGTCTACTTTTAATCATAAAAAATACTGACTAGCCAATTTAAAAAAAAACACACCTCTTTCAGTGGAAGCATTCCCAAGCCAGATGAGAGATGTAATCCCTCCAGCATGTCCTGGGTCTATACAGGGGTCTTCACCTGGTTGTACATGCCCATAACTTCTCCGAAGAAAGGCAATCAGGAGGCATCGAAAACAGATCCCCTGCTGCTTTAACTGGCATCTCTCAATGTGGATTAGCAGTGATTGTAGTCCAAGTCCCCCCTAAAATGGAGAAACTTCTTAGACTATCTCTAAGGGAGAGTCAAGCCACCTCACAGAAAAAAACTATTTTCAGTCGCTTGTATCGATGGTCTCATCCATCAAAGTAACTACCCAGAGTTTATGACCATAGGTGAGGTTTGGTATGCAAATGGACTGGTAAACAGAGAGCCTTGCCTTTTGGGTGTTAGTGTTAGGGTTTGAGGGCATGGAGGGACATTCAACTTCTCTCTACACATGGAGTTTGAAACCCATCTGAACCATCAAAATCTGGTCTCACTTTACAGATTTAGATATGTTGAAATAGGATTCAGTCATATAGAAAATAGATGGATGGGTATTTTCAAATATATATATACATCAACACCTGGCTGAAGAACTTATGATTGATCATTGAGTACAAATATTGAAGAGAAGTAAGAAGTGCCTGCTGTGTTACTTATAATTTCAGAGCTCAGTGTAGTCTTTGTTGATATTTTTGTGGTGTATATGTAAACAATTCATATGTATACTGTAATTATATGTGTTCTATATTGATTTTTGCTATCAGTTTATGTCTGTCTTGACAAGGATACTCTTGAAATAGAGATTTTAAATGTTAAATGTCTTCTTAGTGGTGAAATAAAGGATAATAAAGAATAAAAGATAAATGTAGCTAATTAAAAAGTACATTTTTTTCTTCTAAAATGCTGCAGTATAAATTTTAGGCATTAGAAATTGTAAATAACCAAATAAAGCACTTGTAACTCAATTTTAACTTAATGCAGTGTTATGCTTAATTTAAAGTAATTAATTACTTTCAGTCACTAATATTAGTCAGTTTTGCCTTGGGAATATCGCATTTATTTTTTATTAATTCCAGAGAACTAATTTCTGCTGTGCTGATGATTTGCTGCCATATAAATTAAAATATATGTCATTTTGCAATAGGTTTAGGAAAAATGTAATTTCCTACTGCTTTCATAATTTCCATAAAACTACGCTGTTGATCTTGTGTTTCATGGGATTTTGACAATCACATTATTTTGCTGTCTTTGTTTTTAAAGAAAGTAAAAGTATCAAATATGACAGTGAAGTCCAAGAAAGGAAGATGGCTCCTGTATGTGTTGAATGAAACACAGGTGCAAACAATAACAAAATGTAGTAACATCATGCTAGAAACAAAGTTGTATTTTGAAATCATTTTTTTTCTCAACTCCTTTGGATGATTTTTTTAGCATCAACCAACTTACATTAACTTATGTAAAATACGTTAATGTAAGTTGCTTGATGCTTATGTTTTGTCCAAAAAAAAAAAAAAAATCGGAAGTGTTTTCTACTTTACTATTGCAATATCTATTTATCTGCCTAGAGTGTAGTGCACCCCCCTCCCAAAAAAAAAAAAAATCAATATGGATGAGAACAGTTGTGAGGGGTTGATCACCTTACGTGGAGCCTTGCTCTCAATCAATGCGTTTGATGTTGGTTCAGTTGCTGGGAACTATTGACTTGTAAGAGATGTAATTGGTCTCATTTGACACTGTAGCAGGTTGGATTCAGAGAGCTGGACTGAGGAAGTGTAGTGGAGGATGAGGAGTGGATCATGTGTGCACTTGAGTCTCAGGGTGAAGAATGCAATCTTCCACTCAAGCTTCCTCTCAAGTACAGGAGAGACTCACAGCACTTACAGACCACACTGTTCTAGACCGTTGTTTTCATTTATATTCTTTCTTTTTTTAACAAATATTATTTTCTTATTGTTACATTTTTTTAGCAAGTCAAAAATTTTGGTGCCTCACTGAATGTATCTCTAGTTTTCGAAAGGACAAGATAAAATAGTGGTAGTTGACACGATTTTCAATCCCCTCATAGTTCATTAAAAGCGTGTTGTATTGCATTTGTGCAGTATCACCTTTGTGAGTTTTGTGTAATACGAAAAGTAGTTACATTAAACTGTGCAAAGTAAAATACATCCCTTAAAAGCCATTCCTCCTTTCCATTTTCAACTGACAATGAAAAATAATAATTTAAAAAAAGCAACTGGTTATTTTGTTATTTGTCTTAGATTCACAAAGTAAAAAATGAAAAAGGGCAAAAAAATGAAAAACAAAATGCACCGCATAACCGAATTTCATTTCAACTTCCTAAGATCTCGTGCAAATTTTTTTCTTGTTGCTTTTGATCCCAGTTAAGAAAATAAGTATTATGACATAGACAACAAAATGTTTGACGTCCAAATATGTGTACACCGGGTCTTAGGAGGTTAATATTTAATTGGTAACGTTTGCATGACCCGGAAGTCACTGTCTTGGTAATGTTGCTGTTTCTTCATGACCAGCTACAAAAGGACAGTAACGCTGCTCTAATGTGTATTCTAATCTTCAGCTGAGTCATTTGGGAATATTAAAAATTTTCAACTGAAAATAAAGAAAAGAAAAATAAAACCCATCTGTGTTGTGTTATTAGGTTCAACCAGTTAAGTCATTAGTAGCAACAATAATTCACTGAAGGTGTGTCAATTTTAAAATTTTATTTATTTATTATTCTTTATTTATTTTTGAGGTACATATATGATCATCTTGAATGAGCCAAAATGTATCCATAACTCTATAGCCAACATCAGTGACAACATTGAATTTTCCGTCAAAACTACAGAATCAATCCAGGGAATTATTGCCTGCCCAGTCATGGGAAAGCATGTCCAAATGACAGCTTTCCGTCATACACAACATGTAGAGTCTCAGCCACTGTCCGCATGACCAGTATATCACATATGACGCCCACTTGATCATGTGTGACTTTTCCAAGCAGGAAGCGTCAGCCTGTTGGTCACACCGATTGTGTGTAGTTCCATCGCTCCCATGGTGTCACTAAATTACCCACACTTTAACACGCAGAGCAATTTCCGGGTCATGTTAACCCGACCAATTAAATATTAAAATGAAATCTGGTCCTGTGGTTCATTTTTCTTTCTCTTACTTTTGACTTAGGCCTAAAATTGAAACTATGAAAATAAGTCCCTTTTCATTTTTTGGTATCTGATTCAAAGACAAATAAAATAACCAGTCACTTTTTCACTTCTCCATTTTTCATTGTTAACAGAAAATGGAAAGAACAAATGGTACATGGATTCTTTTAAAATGTATTGATGTTAAGAAATTTGACCTTGCCGGACAGATCATAGAATGTCAAAACTATGCATTTATGGTGCTTTTTAAGCTGATAAACTGCTGTACAATTTTACAACTTTTGACCTTTTGTTATGAAACTGCTATATTTTGTACCATGGACCAACACAGTTGCTACACTTTAGAAAATAAATTTTTAAAAAATAATATAAAAGTTAGTCTGCTATGAGCTTTTCAGAAATACAGTGAAAAAAAAAATATTTTGAATACATTTGACAGTTAGAAATTGCCTTCCATAGGTTCAAATTATGTAAATCAAGACACTTGGATAACTTTTACTTTACTAAAACTAGCCCAATTTTTTCTTTTTCTTCCTCTGCTCCTCCTCCTCCTCCTCCCCATGGTTGGTTAGTGTAATTATTCCTGTATACAAGGGTACTCGTCTATTTCATGACCCTAACCCATAATAAATATGTGGTGCATTAATCGGGTCATAATACCAACCATGTTGTGTTCAGTATGAAGTTGTAGTAGGTCATCAGTAGTTTCCAAGGTGTAAAAGTTTGCCTCTGAGACATTCTTTTTTCTGCCTTATGTGCAAATTGTACAACAGCATGGTAATTTTCTTTGTAATTGCCTGTGTCTTCAGGCAAAGGTTGTTTGTACATGCACAGCCACCTCTCTCACTTGTCTGTCTCAGGTTGTCATAGTCTCTCACTTCTACCCCAAATTCTCTCTTTCACCTCCCTCTCTGTGCACATATCCAATTAAGCTAATTGAGCAAAGCACACAATTTGATTAAACAAGTAAATTGTGCTAGTCAGTGTTTGTGATAATTGGGATAACCCAGAGTTTCCTTAAAATCATTAATTGCAATGGATGCCTCCGCTCCAGTTTTGAATGGCTGTGCATTGCCAACACAAGACTTGTGACAAAAAGGGAGAAAATCTAGAAGGAACTGGTGTAAGAAGCTCCAAATCAGATGGTCCAATGATGGTCCTACAAGAAAACCATTGACAGAGGTTACAATTTACATGGATCAAGCCATAAATAGCTGTACATATATGAAGAACAGGTCGTACATAAAACATGGACAATTTTGTCTATAATTTTAAACCTTTTAGTTCATCATTTGGTTGTCAGCATTTGGGGTTTTAGAAGCCTTGGGGGATGCAGAAGGAATGGATCTTACAAAAATGGAGGATACTATACATTACCTGGACAGTAAATACACATCTCAATTAAGTCTCAACTGTAAGTCTGAATTAAGTCTTTAAAGTGGATGGTTATATTAAAATAACCCCAAGGGACATATTACGTAATAAAAGACCAAAACCAGTTTTCATATCAGTTAGTAGAAGGGAAGAGTCTGAGCACAGACCTCTGCAATTAGGAAACGTTATAAATAGGTATAAAATGACCACAAACAGGTTTTCTTATTAAAATTAATTGGAATTTGTTTACATAAGTGTCAACAGTAGCAATCAACAGTACGTGCAATAAGTTCTGACCTAAACTACACATAAGCAAACAACTAACTAAACATGAAACCAGCAACTCTCTATATACATGTGTGTTTGTGTGAATGTGTGTGTGAATGTGTGTGTGTGTGTGTGTGTGTGTGTGTGACAAGACTGTTGTTTATACTTGTTTGAATGGTAAAATTGGTGGACAAGATCATGTGGTGATGGAGACTCACGTGATTTAAAATGGTGGATGAGATTTTGTCACACCCAGCAAGAACAAAGGAAATTTGAGACTTGATGGCTAAGATAAGAGTGAGTGTGTGTGTAGGTTAGTAGGAAGGATGAATGAAAGAAGAGAAGAAGGTAAAACCCAAAGTCTGCTGTTTTTGTTGTAGGAGAACAAATCAACGAGATCCAGCAACGTAGCTGTATTAACAAATAATAATAATAATAATAATAATACATTTTATTTATAAGGCCCCTTTCATGGCACTCAAGGTCGCCTTACAACAATCAACACATAAAAACACAATTGAAACAACTGAAAACAACAGAGTCTGCAGTAGAACATAAAAGTAACAATGAAACAACAAATAAATAAAGTAACAATGAATAAATACACTTCAGCACTAATAGCAAATAAACACTGTTCTAACAGAATCAGCAGTCCGACACACAACATGTGTGATGGAGTAAATAAAAGTAGTTAAATGCATTGACTAAGTTTCTCTGCCCAGACATGGAAACAGCCTCTTATGTGGATCGCTTTGTGAGTGATGGAAGTGATGGTTTTGTCCTTGGCAGATCAGCGTTCCTCTCAGTCCAGTAAACAGTTGGATGAATACGCTCCACTGGTGTTTCTGGTAAAGAGAGGCTCTCTCTTTCTTTCCTTGTGTCCATGAGGATGAGGCAACGCAGCATTGTTACAGCAGCTGGGCTTCCTTCATTTCTGGTCAGTCTGAAGGCGTTCACGTCTTTGGGGTGTGCACGTGTCCCTTGTTCGGCTGGTCTGGCACTCGGAACTTTTACGGGTCACTCCCTTGCAGTGTTGCTGCCAAAAACACTGTAATTGCCGTTTCCTAGCAACCGGACAGTTTCTTCAGACACAGTCATGGAGAAAGCAGGCCTTTCTCCATGGTTCCTCATCACAATAAAGTTGGAGCTGTGGTCTCCACAGCTCCCAGAATCAGGAGAGAAGAGATCTATGTTGAAGTTGGTGTGAGAGAATTTGTAAGAGAGGTGAGAAAGACAAAGAAAGAAAAGAGCCATTTTTTATAGCTGGGCCTGGGCTGCTGCTCATCAGTGTGTCCCCCAGCTTTGTCTGGGGGTTCATGGCCAGTGAGAGGCCATTGGCATTGCTTTCACACCTAGCTGTGAAACAATAAACCATGCAAAGCCTGCTGAGGATTTGAGTCATTGTAAAGGTTTCTTTGTCTCAAACCATGCTGTCAGGCTTTGCAGATGATGTTTTTTCAACACATGGCTGTGGCCCAACACTGTGTTAAAACTATCCGATCCTAAACCTTGGAGATGATAAGCCTCTGAAAATGCAGATTAAATAATATATATATGAATTGAAGAAGCCCTCTTACAAGGAAGCAGAGCATTTGAACTTGGAGGTGGGCTCTTCTATCCCTGGGACTGAGATAACCAAGGTGGTTACAAAGCTCTTTCGTGGCATGGCTCTAGGGGTTAATGAGCTCCACCCTGACTTCCTTAGGGCTCTGAATGTTGTGTGGCTGTCTTGGTTGACACACTTGTGCAAAACTGTGTGGATATTGGGACAGTACCTCTGGATTGGCAGACTGGAGTGGTGGTCCCCCTCTTTAAGAAGGGGGGCAGAAGAGTGTGCTCCAACTACAGAAGGATTACACTCCTCAGCCTCCCTGGTAAGGTCTGTTCAGGGGTCCTGGAGAGGAAGGTCTGCTGGATAGTTGAATCTCGGATTCAAGCAAGAGGAGCAGTGTGGTGTTTGTCCTAGCCATGGAATGGTGGACCAGCTCTACACCCTGAGCCTTCCAGAGTCTTGAGGGGGTATCAGAGTTTGCCCAACCAGTCTACATGCACTTTATGGACTTGGAGAAGGCATTTGACCATGTCCCTCAGGGACTCCTGTGGGAGTTTTTTGTTATGGGAGTATGCAGGCTGCCTGGTCCCTCTACATCTGGTGTCAGAGCTTGGTCTGCATTGTCAGCTATAAGTTGAACTCGTTTCCCATAGGGGTTGGACTCTGCCAAAGCTGCCCTTTGTCACTGATTCATTGCTTATATCCATATTCATTGCTTATAGCCAAAAAGTGGAGGCAGTGTGGTTTGATTACCTCATAAATGGGTTTCTGGTTTTTGCAGATAATGTGGTTAAGTTGGATTTATCAAGCCAAGACCTTCAACTGTCACTGGAGTGGTTCACAGCAGAATGTGAAGTGGCTAAGATAAGAATCAGCACCTATAAATCAGACACCATGGTCCTCAGCCGGAAAAAGGAACTGCCATTTCCAGGTCAGGAATTAGATACTGCCCCAAGAGGAGGAGTTCAAATATCTTGGGGTCTTGTTCACAAGTGAGGGAAGAATGGAGTGGGAGATTGATAGATGGATCCAGATCCTGCAGATCCAGTGAGAATTCTTCCTGTATGCACCCCTGGTGAGATTTTCCAAGGATGTCCTACTGCGAAGAGACCCTGGGGAATACCCAGGACATGCTGTAGGATCTGTGATCCCAAGACCTAGGAATGCCTTGGCGATCTCCTCTGATGAGATGGATGAATTGGCTGAGGAGAGGGAAATGTGGGCCACCATGGTTGGGCTACTGCCCACACGACCCGATAAGGGATAAGCGGAAGAAGATGGATGGATGGATAGATGGATGGATGGATGGATGGATGGATGGATGGATGGATG
>JAOWBL010001255.1:4754-15701 GCA_028564865.1 Zenarchopterus dispar | reverse complement strand
TTTCTTAATAGTCCAAGAAAGTTTAAAAAAACCCTCTCAGTATTAGTAATAAATGTGATTTTATTTGGCTATGATACATTTAAAAGACTCCACTGTCAGACGAGGAAATAACGTGAAAAATCCACAGTAAGAGCACGTACACCTCGGCTCAACATTATCTGCGAGCGGCAATGATTGCGGCACTCGTGAGTCCTCGTCCCAGAGTGCTACAGTTCCCAATCATTTACTGAGTTTACACATGTTAACGTCCACAAATGAACTTAACATGACAGTTGAAAATGAAAATAACACTCATCTTCACATTTAGACAGTGTGATTACACGCTGACTGAAACTTATTGTTTTTTTTGTTTTTTTTTTTTAAATATGCTTGTATTTAGTTATATCATTAAATCTGTGTGTAAATGCTTTTATTTCAGTCATACAGCTCACACAGTGGAAACCTAAAACGCCTGTTCAAGCATCATTTAATCACGCTTGCATAGAAATAAAAGAGTGTAGACTTAAACCCCTTTCATAGAGAGAAACAACAACTTCTTGCTCCTTTATATACTTCTAGGAACTAAATGGAGTAATATGAATGAACTATGCAAAAAGAGTGATTGTAAGCACACACATACACACACTGCAGAGACTACCTTTCTTAATTAATTCCTGGGGGTCGTTTTATTTCATATTTCACATGTTTTTCTCTGGTTATGACAGCAGAAAGGACCTGAGGATGGAGCCTGAACCTTAATGACCCCCACAGTATCATCAGTGATCAATATCATATTCATCTGTTGCTTATCCTATACATTTTGCTTTTCCATCTTTTCTTTTTCAATAAGTGAGAAAAGAAAAATACTCAGAAATGTTCTTCTTGCTTATGGTCATGTCTTGTGATTTAAAAGTCTGATTTTGACAGGCCAGACTGGTTTGTGTAATCAGTGTGGCCAGTTACCACTGGCTGAAATGAAGTGAAACTGCGGGAAGTTTCCACAGTGAAACTTGCTGCAGTGTTGCGACTCTGTTTCTCTGTTATGGCTCTGGCAAATTGATTTTTTTTTGTTTGTTTTTACTCTCTGCTGTGTGATTTCACTCTTCCATGCAGTTGACAGCAATATTTTATACAATGTGACTGTACACAAGGTCTTAGCTCTCCCACCTGCTGAGATCTTATTATAATTGCAGAAACGTAATACCCCCACACTCAGTGTTCTGCCATATGTCATAGATGTTTCATAATAACTGTGCGCTGCTTTTTTGGTTCGTGAGAGTAGACGCATGTCTTGCTTTATGTGCATATATTGTACCCCGCAGTGTCTGCATTTATTTTCCACGGGGTTGTTTAAAGGCTCGCTTTGGCAGCTGAGACGATGTTGTCTCTGCTGTTGATGATCTCCAGTCACAAAGGCAGTGGGATAAAAAAAAACAACAAAAAAACGAGTCGAGTGGAATTGATAGAAAGTCGGGAAAGAAATCATTTAGACCTGGGGGGATGTGTTGGAGAGGTTGCTTGTGTTCCTTTCAAATTCTCTCTGCATAATTTCCGCGGATGTTTACAAGTGTAAAGAGCATAAAAGGCCTCCTTGAACTTTCCACTCAATATGTAGATGCATTTTGGGGCTTCTGGCGACATTAAGGACATGGGAGGACCCAGGGTGCATTTATATTTGTATTTCACTCTGTGCATTACCATGATGTTGGAAGAAGCTGAGTTATTCCATTAATTTGACTAAAATGTAGTTTTTTGTTTTTTTTTAAACAGGATCTAAACATCTTAGTGTGACTGAAATCGAGCTGGACCAAACGTCTCATAGTTGGATTAATAAACCCTTATAATGAGGTTGAAGTTGAGTTAATCTGTACACGTAAACGTTCCTGCAGGACTGGACTTTATCTGCACTGCACATGTCCCACAGGTCCAACCCTGGGAGTACTGGAAGAAGGTGATACAGAGAAGAAAATAAAAATGAAAGTGAACAGGAAGTAAGAAATATGTGGCTCTTGGCTAAACCAAAGATTTATCTGTTGTTTTGATGTGCGGTGTAATAGATCAAGAAAAAAAGCTCAAAGCTAACAAACTGAAATTGGCCACTATCGTCACTTTACATGAAAAAAAATTAGATTAAAAAGAAAACATGACATAGTTTTGTTTCGGTGTTTTTGAGACCTAAACAACTCCTGACAGAGCTCAGTCAAACATAAAGCAGAATTTAAAGATTTGCTTATGAGTAACACTAAAAACTGTTTCAAACACATCAGATGGTACTGATGTGGAGAAAAAAGAGAAAAATGTCAAACTTTCACCTTTGGTAGTAGTTTGGACCAAAAAATGAGTCGACCAGATCAGTATAAACTAATTTCTCTGCAAAAATGGCAAGTATTCCCAGTAGGGCAGGACGAATCGGATATTTGTTTGTCTGGTTTTCAGGTAATATGACCATTTTTGTTTTACTAAACATGTTGACAAAATACATATGTCAGCATGTTAGAATTTTGATTGCACTTTTAAAATGTCCAAAAAATAATGTAGAGCTCTGGTAATAAGACATAGATGGTAAAAGAGGCGCCTACCACCTCCTGCATGTGTGGACTTCCTCCTGTTGGTGCATGTGAAGGCCTGGGGTCACGACCTCGGTTAAATCGTGGTCCACGCTTAACCATGCCCTAAGCTCTCGTGTGTGGATTAATTTGAGGTTGTGTCTGACTGCTGGCCGACCGCTTCGTCGGCGTTTCTCAAAGCCAGCTCGCTCAAAGAGATCATTAAGACATCAGGAGCACCAATTGAGCTACTAGCTCAGATTAGTGTGTGGGGTTGCACACAAAGACCCACAGACATAGAGGGGTTGATGTTGGTAGGGGGTTAAGAAGAAGAAGAAGAAAAAAAAAACATCAGTCAGCCTCTTGCCCACATATGTCATATACAGTATTTATCCTCACTGCACTTGATGCTTGAGTGCTCAACCCCTAAAATAAAATTAAAAAAAGTCTGAATTTCAAAGGATAAAAAGCAGATAATTCTCTGTGGACCCACTCAGCTTTGCTTGATGAAAAATACAGTTTCACTTTAACTTTTTAGCTGTAATAGTGGTAAGATATTAAAAGAGGAGCGAGGACTGTGCTCTGCTGCACAGAACTCAGTTCAGAATCATGTTTTATGTGGGTTTAAACTTGCTATAAAGACACGATTGTGCTGTAATATGAATCAAGTGAATTTTTTTTTTCCCATGCAACTTTCTCTCATGGAAACTTAGATTTGTTTTTGACTTTCAAACAGTTCTTCAAAAATCAAATTCAAAATCTTCCATAATGTGTGCCTGTTTTGAAATAGTTGTTACGTCTTTGTAAAACTCGCTTTCGAGGAACAGCAAATGCAGTTTGATTTGAAGTTGGGTGGAGATAAAGATGGCGAGGAGTCTGCTCTATCAGGACTTTTGATGTCTTAGCTCTCCGAAAGTCTGAGCTGCTCACTGAACAACACATTTTCAGACCAGATAAAGACAAGTTTGTTTTATTTCATAGTTTTTATGTTATTGGTCATTTTAGAAACCCGCATATGTGCTTCCAAAAAAAAAAAGTAATTTCCTTTTGACATTGAATTTCCTTTGATGAGGTGGGAGCTGTGCTAGTCTTCACGTCAACCCCTCGGGTTATTTGAGCATATTTGAGATAAATTGATCCACAGCACAGATTTCAGCAGCGTCGGTAACATGAACCCGGGTTGATTGGAGAATCGATTTTGAGATCCGCTGTCTGCTCTGTGAATTCAGGACTTGAGAAGACACAAACATCCAGGCGGAACAACGCTTTTATCCACAATCTCTGCCAAGAAAATAAATAAACGAAACAAACAGACCCACAAGGAAGGATGCTGGCACACATTACGAGAACTTGTGCAAGCAACTTGTGACTCATTCGGGCGAAAAAGGCAACTTTATACGACTTAAGAGGCACGCTTTTGAGTCTTTCCTGACAGCTTCTGGGATGTTTAAATTGGCCATGTGTGCCTGCGAGGCCCACTTCATTTTAATTTATTTGTTTGTGGATGAATACTCATACTCATTAAAGAACTGTGGAGGACATTATTCCCTTCTCAAGTCGAGCTCGAGTAACAGAGAGCCCCAGCAGCAAACACGTTAGTCGACTGGAAGGATGAGCAAACGGCTGTGACACAGCAGCCAAAGACCTCAGCCTCTTCATTTATTTATTTATTTAAATAAATGAATTGTGTCACCTCAGCTCTCAGTGGCATCACGACCTCTTTTTGTTCAGCTGGAGTGACTCATTACATCGCCACCATCACAGTGCCGAAAGTTTGCATGCAGGCTGTCACTGCCTTCAGATCTCTCCACCTGCCCACACAACAGCAAACATGAGACCATTGAGCCTGGCCCCGGACCGTGCACTTTCTCATAAAAGCCTCAGGACAGGCTGTGTCCCACGGTTGGGCAGGTCAAACACATGCCGTGCACTTTTCATGTTCATTTTCTTGTCATGGGACTGTTGACGAGTTGGAATAATGTCGACACCTGAGAAACTCCTTCAGGGGGAAAAGGAGAAGGCGCAAGGTGACTAAATTAAGGTACTGTAACAAGGCTGAAATGTATAGTTGTCATTCTTTATGTGTTTTTACCTATGTTGAACAAGTGTTGGCTGCTTTTTCAGTTTTTAGGACCAAAAGTGCACAATTGACCTATCTGTAAATCCCTTCCCCGTTATTTACCATTGTTTTATAATAACGACTGCCTTTGTTAAAACTTTCTCCCAACATGTTTGAGGGAAGCACAAGGAGGATTCAAATGTGGAACCTGAATATTCCCTGGTGGGATAAGTACGAAATCTTAAAATAGATATGGTTTGTAAGGAGGTTAAATTGAAGGTGAAGGTTTGCAGATCATGGTACAAGTGGGAGAAACCTCATGTTACAGTCAGATGACAACATCCAGGAAACACTGTTCACACACTGCAGGGTAAGATTAAACTCATTTACTTTCAGTTAGTTTAATCTGGATAAACATAACTTTAGCTCTACTCCCCTACTGTACTTCAGGTCTAGTGCTACACAGGCAGTAGGACATCTGGAGTTGTAGTACTATATAACTTCAGATTTACTACTAATCATCTATCACGAGATCTGAAGTCCTTTGACACTGTTAGCTACATAAGATAAAATTTAAAGTCCTAACTTTGGGTCTGATGTTCGGTAGCTTCATAATCTGAGGTAAACTCACAACACTAGTGCCAATTATTGATTTACTTAAGAACAAATGTAGAGGTCCTTCTTGATTTTTTTGGGATTTCAAAGTTATCACCTTAATCCAAAGCAGGCCTTCCAGCCAGATCACCACAAAGAGTGTCTATGGATGCCACCTCTGACGTGGAGCGATCAAACATGGAGGACCACTACCCCACAAAATCAGGCTTTGCCCACAAAAGCAATACAGGCTGGGGGGGGGCTACCACACTAGAAAACACCAGACTCGGCAAAGGTGCCCTGGAGACAATCCAGCAAATACGAGCAGGATGAAAGATGCAGGCAGATAAGACATATATGGAACACCAGAACCATGTGTACAGGAACATCTGCACTGCGTAATGGTTAGAAGTCCCAAAAGTGAAGATGAGAGTGGTGGGGAATGAAGCGGCAAGTACTCTGTGGGATTTCTGAGGGTTGTAAAAAAATAACAAGGGGTAGAAGAGGAAATAGAAATGATGTGGAAAGTTAAGGCAACAGTGGTACCAAGTGGTAATTGGAGTACTTGTAGCCGTGAGCTCCATGCTGGGGGAGTTTCTCCAGCAGAACCAGCACCAGAACAAGATCAGAGATCTCTGTCCACAAGATCTCAGTTCCAGGAACCGCAAATGTACTGCAGAGAAACCTGTACAGTACAAAAAGCCCCCAAAAGACCTCGTATCATTATATAACCATAATTACTGAGTAAATGTGTCAGGTGAATAAAACGTCCTGGTCCGTTCAGTTACACGACTGCTTAAAAGAACGGCAATGTGAGTTAGAGACGAAAATTAAATCATTCTGTCAAATTTTATTGTGATGTGATAAAGAGTCACAAGTATAATCTGATTGTATGGAAATGACCGATGTCATTTTGATGAGCAAATAAATATCTGACTGCTTATGTTTATTATCTCATCTACTTGTTTTCATATGTAAAAGTTCAAGGTTTGTGGGAAAAAAAAGAAATGTGTCCAGTAACAGCTTGAAGTTGTAAACAGTTATCAACAATTTTTTTTCAGTTCATTGTAGTTAATTAAAATGGGCAGGTTAGACTTTAAAACAAACAAACCAAAAAAACAAACAAATTGGAATTGGCCAAGAAAACTGCAAAATGGAGTATCTCTAAAAGAAAGCAATTAAAATTAAATTAAAGCAATAGGTTTTTTTTTCTTCACTTTTTTGCTTCGCCACTAGTGTACAAATCAAAGTTTTCCTTTAAGATTTTTGAGTCTGACCAAGTGTAATTAAATTCAGATTTATTCCTGTTGTTGACACTTTTATCCGAAGCGACTTACAAGTAAAGGACACATGAAGGAAAACGTGGGATTCGGTGACTTGCTCAAGGACGCTTTGACATGCGGAAATGAGAAGTTCGGGACGGAGCTTCGTCCTATTAATGGATGACTGCTCAGAGACTGAAACTAAACGGCTCTCCCGTCATCTCTCTTGAAACAAATTAATTTTGATTAATGTCTTGCTGACTTTCTAAACTGAAACTGAGTGAAGTGGATGTTTAATATTGTTGTACATTGTATTACCTGAACAATCAGAAGAAATTTGAAAGAGCTTTAAACTAGAATACAAAATAGATATTTATGTAACAAGCCTCAAATCCTCAAATCCAGGTGCTATCAAATGATTTCTTAACAAAAACAGCTTTTTCTTTTTTTTTCTTTCTTTTTTTTGGGCTGAAAATTGGTTTCAACTGAGATAATGAAGTGTCTAGACTACGGATGCATAATGCATTACTGCCTGTTCATTGTGATCTGCAGAGAGAAAAATGTGGCACTTTTTGACTGCAGCAGAGTAATATAATTCAGACAGACATAATTAAGTTTCTGTACTGAGCTTTTCTGCAGAGAAATTTTCTTCACAGCTCCTGCCAGGCTTTCATGTCAGAGTCTATTTTCTCAGCAAGGCACTTTCAGTCAATTGAAATTTAGATTTTACATTTAAATTTAGATTGTCTGATTTTAACATTAAATATGTAATGATAGCACACAGACCCACTGGAAGTTATATGCCCCATGCTGATCGATGCCCCCTACTCTAAATTTAAAGCTGATTGATTAAGGTCTTTCTGCAGACTTCCACCTTTAGTGGTGCACTGCTATAATAGTGGGTCTGCATCGTAACTGAGCTGTACACACTGATGTACTTCAAGTGAGGAAAATCTGCATTGTTTAAAGAGTGTACATCAGCTGGTTCACCTGCTTAGGGCAGCGACAGCAGCCCATGTATCTAAGTTTTACAATGCACAATCAAACCTGTGGTTGGGGAATAATTTGAACCTTACCTTTGATTCATTTTCATTCAAAATATTTAAATAAAAAAAAAAAAAAGAAGTACAACAGCAACCAAACAGATCTGGTGAGTTATGGAGCTGAACCTGTGAATGCTGAGGTTGGCTGCACATTTGAGGACTTTAATCCTGACTTTGAGGCCAGTTTTACCCCTGCTGATTGTGGGGGCGTGGCCTTCGTTCAAATTATCTTCTAGTGTGTGGTATTAATACAATTGTTTAACTACTAACAGTTGAATCATATAAATCCCAATATAAATATAAAACTTACACTGTATGGATAAAAGCAGTGGGATAAAACCATGTCTTGACAGTATTTACTTTGTAAAATAAAGAAGGGCTTTCCTCAAAGTGTTGCTACAAACCAGTAATAGTGATCTGTTGGTAAAATGCTCTTCACTGGAGACGAGAGGCCCAGACCGAATCCAGAACAACAGCCCCATGGCCTTATCCCTACCCCAACAAACTTCTTATTTGGCCCAGTGCAGCCAGGCAGGTAATGTCCTCCCCACAAACCCAGACTCGCCCTTCTGACTACCAAACAGAGGAGTGTGATTTGTCGCGCCACAGAACACATTTCCATTTCCAAGCTGGCCAATGTCAGTGTGCTTGAAACCCGGTCCATAAAGGTCCTGCTGCACAGTTTTTGTGTTTACTAGTGATGAGGAAACGATACCGATGCCTCGGAGCTTGTGTCACTCTTCCTGAAGGGGAGTGATTGGAAACGCTGTGTTGGAGGTTGTATCAAAACACCACTGTCACATGACCGATGACGCCTGAAGCCTCACACTTTCTTTGTTTCAAAACATTTTGAAGCTTTTCCATTGGCTCAGAGCATTTACGTAGTTTAATAGTTAAACACTATTTAAGATGCTTCATTTTGTCCAACAATGTTGGGCTGTGAGGAGAGAGAGAGATTTGGAGAGTGATGGGGCGTTTTATTGCTGACGTGGGATTGAAATGATGTCATTTCTTCAGTTGAGCTCTTGAGGCGTTGCCATGGCAGCAGTTAGCCATCAGATATCACTGTGAATAGGTAGAAAAAAAACAAACTTTAAATGATTTGTTTTCCTTCCAAAATCACGTTTAATCACGTAAGTTACTGTGAAATCACGTGTTTGTGTGAGATCGTTACTACAAGTGTTAAGTATCTGGTCTCCCAGTCTTGAACTAAAAATCCACTTGTGTTGTATCGTTGTTGTTTTTATGGTGGCGTACTACTCACTAACAACAACTCTGGACCGCCATGTAGTACTTTTGTTTAATAGATTGTATTCATAGTACAAAGAATACAACTTCAAAAATGGTCAAAGAGGAATCAAATAAGTTGGGTAAATGACACAAAGGTGGCAGAAATTAAAGGAGAAAACCAGAACGCATGTAGGGAGGAAAGAACAAAAACGAAACACAAGAAAAGCAAAACTAAAACTTCAGAACTAAACAAGAACCAAAGTCAAAAGCATGATGGGATGTTTTCTGATTTGAATTGAGCGACAGCTAAATGACGTTGAAGGGAATTCTGATGTATTAAGATTTACAATCTTCAAGTGTAGTTAAAAGGGATTTGTAGGCATTATTATGAGTAAACATTATTTAAAAAACAAATGGGACCTGATTGATAATGATAAACTTGACCCACCTTTCAGGGGGGAGATAGAAAGTGGTTCAACCGGGTCGACGCTCCACTGTCGCTCTCTGGTTGTTGATTTTAAAATTAATTTTCCTTTGAGATGATTAAAGTATTTTTTGAATTGAACTTAAGAGCAATCTTAAGCAAGATCCTTGTTTTCTGTTCATTGAACTATCAATGATACATGAAATAGCTGTTTTTGTTAGCAAAAGAAAATTAGTGTCTTTAACAAATGTCAAGAACTGTAGAAAATTGAATTGAAATATAAATCGAACACAAAATCTAGATATATCTCCAGTTCTCCTAGGAGAGATGCACAGTCTTATGTGTTATGAGGGAAGATTCAAATTCAGATTAATTTAATTTCCCTTTGTGGATAAATAATTAAGATGAATTAATTAGGATCTGTCTTTTGGTTTGTTTTCGGTAGCTGCATAGCTACTTTTTTCCTTCAGGATTTAGATTTGAATGTGTCACAACCTGCATGAAGAAATTCAAAGCTGAAACTGGACTTTTTACTATTATTTTCATGCTTAATCACAGCAACATACCAAATTTCTTAAGAGATTTCTGCAGACAATTTGAAGAAAAAGCTTGATTAGAAAAATGAGCATCAAGGTTGTGTGATTTCAACCATAGACTTTAAGAAAATTTTATGATTTTTCCAGATTTCCCCCCTCCTGCGTTTATCGTCTCAGTCTCAGACTTCAAAGGATGTTTTCTTGGAAGTGGCAGGAAAAATAAGCAGAGAAGTGGGAAACGTTGGTTGGCAGATGGTTTGTCTGAGCTGAGCGTATACCTCCTGTGCTTTGGGGAGTGTATATAGTGATCAAAGCGTTGAAGCTTCTCTCTGCCTGCAGATAGATTTAAACGCGTAGCCTTTGGCTCTTCACATGCACAGCTAAACGTACACGAACAGAAACATGCATGCTGCATGGAAAAAGACAGTCAATTCGTGCACGATAAAATGTGACCTGTTTAAATGGTCTGTTGTACCCTTTTGCATGGAAAATAATGTAATCTCTTCTGACATGGATCGCTAGAAAAAGAGGAGAGAGAGTGATGGGGAGAAGGAGGAGGAGGAGGAGGAGGTGGAGGTGGTGTGGGGTTAGCCAAAGAAGGTTGTTGTTTGGGGGTGAGTCAAGAGGCGGGGGAAGGGATTAAGAGTGCTGCAGTGTCATTGATTTTTATAGTTAATGTTTTGTTGCGTTATGTAGGTGATGCAGATCAGATAAGACAGATCTTTATTAGAAATGAGCTGGAGATTCTCCGACAGAGAGGGCAAAGTTGAGATGGTGTTTTCTGCTGCTCAGTCAAGTTTACGGGGCATTACAAGGTTTTTAATGGAGACGGATGAAGTGACAAGAACAAAACCCCAAAAGTAAAGAAAACAGTTTAGTTTGAGTGACGCGTTAAACGATAATTTAAACCATGGGGGCTCAGACCTCCATTTAAAAAAAATACTTTCTCTTTAATCGCAAAAACGTTAAAATTGACATCATTTACTTCAAATCTTTTCCCATAACTAAATATATTTTTCTTCAGTATATCTGACACAACAGCGGTACTATTTTTAAAACATTTTATTTTTGGGTAAATTCCCCAACATTTTCATAAAGTCACTCCCATTTTTCCTGTTCTTATCCATATCTTAGTTCTTGTATCTGACAAAAATTTGATGAACTGTGTGGATGAAATTTAAAAAAGTACTAATAATCACAAAACATGCCCCTGAAAAAAGATTTGTTAAATTGTGTCATAACATGAGGATGTTTAATTATGAAGGAACGTAATT
>JAOWBL010001254.1:0-15703 GCA_028564865.1 Zenarchopterus dispar | reverse complement strand
GTGTGTGTGTGTGTGTGTGTGTGTGTGTGTGTGTGTGTGTGTGTGTGTGTGTGTGTGTGTGTGTGTGTGTGTGCGGGTGACTTCCCCATCTTCCTGGTGTGGCCCAGGATCTCCAACATCACTTTGTTGCTAGTTAGCCTCTGCCTTGAAGGTCTTTTTTAATGGTCAGTGTGTTTGTGCGTGTAGTTTATCTTTTATTTTTATGTAATAAAACTAATAGTACTGTTGTGCTTTTAACCCAGAAAATTTGCTTATTAAATATATTTATTGATGTGTGTAACACAACCTCAGGGTTTTGTGTGCTCCTATGAAAATAAGGCTGAATTTTAGGATTTGGATGCTCTGGGTGAAACTCCCAGGGTGATGTTGTCACACTATATAAAAACTCCATTCAGCTTTATGCAAACAACTCCTCCATCTCCTGCCATATTCGGAATCCCATTCTGGCTTGAACTTGTACGGAAGCAACTGATGTATTAAGATTCGTAAAATGGTGAAAATGAGTGTTTTACAGAACTGATGAGCATTCAAGAACCATTGGACCTACTCATCAGCAAGCATCCAGCATCAGAAAAACACTTGAGCCAAAGCTGCTTGTTTTTGGGATGAGGCTCTTCTTGTGGTTTTTAATTCTGAAATGAACACCATAAATTAGAATTAGATAATAGAAAATGATCATCATGTGACCACTGTGAGTTGTACTGACATATATTTTATGGAGGAAACTGTAACCACACAAGATGTCCTTGGTGAGAGACTTTTAAAGCTAAAGTCAGAGTTGATGGTGTAAGGCAGTTCTGTCCAAGAAAGCTGATTATGTTGAAAATAAAATTGTAGGGATTGATAACAGGAATGTGTTGGAGGGATATTTTTAAAGTTTTAAATTGAAATAACCCACAAACCAAGTTTAGCTAGATAGATATATGAAAAATCTTCTGAAAAACACATTCACATTTCCTACTTGGTGGCTCCAGCAGACCCCCGTGACCCAGACATGGATTCAGCGGGCACAGAAAATGGATGGATGGATAGATTTCCTACTTGAAAGCTTCCCCCCTATTTTCAGTTGGCTGTAAACTCATGGAGTATAGCTTTTGTGTGTCTCAATCTGAGCTTTGTAAAGTAGAAGTAGAGCAACCAGTAACAGGATATAAATGTTGTCATTTTACATTTCAAGAAAGTGCAGGTATTCAGAATTTCAGACTTGTTGCTATTGTCATTACATTCCACAAAACTCATCCAAAGTTCATTTTCCTATTGAACTCCCTTCCCGTGTTCCTGTTTTTTAATCAGCTGCCCAATGAAGCTAAACATTTACATCAGAGTAAAGAAGGTTTGCCTCGTTAATACGTAGAGTGCACATGCGGCTGAACGGAGAAGAAAGAGGCATCAGGTATTCACTAGCGTGTATAGAAACAGACAAATAGAGAAACGTTTGCTAGTAGACGAAGAGGTCTTTAATGAAACAGGAGAGCTAAAAGAGAAACAGAGTTCCTGGAAGTGGCCGGGCATCTGTAGTTTTCCATTTCCCCCAATCAAAAAACTATTCAGCCAAGACATGAAAGGGAAATAAATCTTTTCTTCTAAATCTTAATACAAATTCATACAATATCAGAATATTTGTGTACAATGAGCTTATTTACAACAACAAATTCCAGACAGTAAGTAGTGAATCATGATACATGTGAAAAGACATTAGTTCACTTGTGGTTAAAGTACCAAACAGAGATTGATGGTTTCCAAGCTGAGGGATTAAAACTCCACAGTAAACAAAACCAATTGTGTAACACAATACCTTCCAGCCTTTATATATCATTGTCAATACAGTAAACCAACTTTTTTGTTACAAAGTAAATAACATACACTTTGTTTTATCTTTTATCTGCATGTGCTTCAAATAGATGTTCCTGCGGCCTGTAGTTGATGTGAATTTCCCCATTGTGGGATTAATAATGGAATATCGCATCGCATCGCATCTTAATTTTGTAGTTAATGTCAGAGGTTATGGTTTTGGGGTTGAGTTTTTCTTCTGTTGTGTGTGATTGTGTGTATGTGAGTGAGACCATTGAATCCGAATTCTGCTTCATGGTGACCGTGATTCCTCATCGCCCACACGTGCTCGAGTCTTCTCCCTGCTCATCTCCGGATTGTTTGCTCGATCAAACAGAACTCTGCCGGCTGTGTGTCCACCTGCCCATGTCAGTGCTGCACTGCACCACCACATCCACCACCACCATCCCAGCCACCCCTCTGGTTAATCCACATAAAGGCACTCAAAGAAATGAATGACCTTCACTTTTTTGTTATCTGGACATTCCAGTCTTTCAACTGTAAATAAACCACTTCTATTTTACCAACCTATCTTCAGTTTTCTGTTGGATCCTGCATGAAAATAGAAACTAAACAAATACAGCGGAGAAGTCAGTGGAGTCTTGAGTAGGATTGATACTGAGACAAACACATTTTCAATTCATCAAAATATCAGTAAAACACCTGATGTTGTGCTTTTGACCCTTTGACTTAAAGTCTTAAGAGTCTGTGTTTCAATCTGTTGGTAACTGTTGAGAAACTACTGGAAACAACAAGACTCCTTTGCAGATTTACCAGTATACTGTCCTCCGTCGTTGCATTTTTGCTTTACTTTTTATACAATAATATCCTTTTTATACCATTTTTTAATTCTATGGGTTTAACACATTCTGTTATTTGTGTTAATGACACACACTATTCGTAGAATATTGTGCAATGAGTCATTTCACAAGAGCAACTCTCTAGCTTTGGAAAAGTCTCCTTCAGAGAGAGAAACTCGCTTTGTCCTGCAGATGCTGGCACGCCCTGAGTCAACCTGCTCAGCTTTAGTGCTAAGGTCACTAAGGTTTGTTTGGAGACCCTCCTTTGTTGTTACAAAGCCTAAATTCAGGGACGACAACAACATGTGTAAACAGAACAAGGTTTCTTTGATTGTAATAAGGCAGCCAGTCGCAAGAGCTGGAAACAAAATGTTAAACTCCACATTATTTTGAGAGCAGAACAGATTTGTTTGAGGAAATTTCATTCCAATTTCCTTTCCATTATCATAGTCATCATCAACATTTATGGCTTCATGCACACACTGTCGACATAGCACTAAAAGGCCTTAATAATAAATATCTTTTTTGTTATCTACTTATATTTGTGTTTGGAATTATTTTTATTTGCAATGTTATTTACTGCTGCACAATACTTTATATATCACCTGTTGCAGTTACACACTGTGCATTATTACCTTTTCCTTGCAAAAGGAGGTTCATGATTGCAATCTTAATTTGCATCATCAAAAGCAATTTGCAACATCAAAAGCAAGTGCATCTGTTTTATCAAAATAGTTTTCATCAAAAAACATAATTTCAAAGGACACAAGGTAATCGTACAACACTCTGAAATCCCAGGTTTTATATGGAGTCCCAGACAGGACATCTAAAATAAAATGATAATTTGTGGCTTCAAATTAGTATTTTATGGCCTCAAACTCATAACCCCCCTCAATGCTCATCTTCCAAAAATTTCCCCCAACAACTCTTGGATCACTGCTGGTAGAAGCTGCACACAACCAGATGATGTTGGGGAAGAACCCTTCGATGCAGCCATTAATGCATATTCTCCTGGGTTTCAGTTTGTTGTAAGAGTCTTTGTGCCACACATAGATAGATCCCTGAGCAAAATATTGTCTGAGACATCCTGTCTGGTGAATTTGGAATCAGCTGGATCCAATAAAGAGGAGGATCTTGGCGTCTTCTTTTCTGATTGAAATACCTTGCTGTTTGCTCTTGGTATACATTCTTTACATTGACACCCTTGATTCTTTCTAGAGCTTTGCAGTTGAAATATCCCAGTGTCCAACTGTACAATCCAGTCCACCCACAGTAAAACATAGAGGAGGTTCTATCATGCTGTAGGATGGGCTCTCTTTCTGTAGTCTGGGAGGACCTGAAAGTATCAAATGAATTATGAAATCTGAAGATTACCAAGGCGATGGAGGCATATGCTAACCATTGTTAACAAAATGGGCCCCAGATGATATTACGGGCTTTTCAAACAGGTCACTGGTTACCAGTGTCCTTTTTTCGCACACAACAACCAGGTCAGTTTAGATAAAAAGTATTTTGGTGAAACAGATGCACTGGTCAACTGAAGAGGACTGACTATTTTAAACTGGCAAGTGATGAGAGCCAGTCTAAATCCAAGTGGCACATTAAAAAAAAAAAAAATCCTCACTCCAAATTGAGGAATGCCAATATTTCTAGTAGCACTATGGATAACTTCACATTTAAAAACAATTAAGCAAAAGAAGGAGAACTGATCATGTGTTTTCTTACCACTACTTTTACCAATAAACTCTAGAAGCACCCTTTTTCACACACAGCAAATAACAGTATTATTGATAATCATTTCTTTTTAATGAGTTTGTATATTTGCATGTGGAATGCCTTTTTTCCCCTTTTAACATCTAGGTAAGCAGACTCTAAAACAAAACAAGCAGTGTTTAGAGACACACCTTGGACCAGCTCCCATTTTGGATCTGGTTACAAGTGACACACTAAAACACACACACAATGATACACAGAGACACTTCCATGGGAACCCCTGTCAGCTCCGTGGAAACACAATAGATATTTGTTGGTGTCAGGTGGCGTTACACACTATAATACATGTTCAAGCACTGATAAAGAATGCACAAACGGCTAAGTCATTCTTTACCCATGAAGAGAGCAAAAAAAGTACTTCATTTCTTGAAGAGAATGTTGGTTGCACAAACATCTCCATGGTGGTAAGACTCTAGGGGTGGATGAGAGTCACCTCGAGTTCCTCAAGTCTCTGGATGTTGTAGGGCTGTCTTTGTTGGCACATCTCTGCAACATTGGGTGGAAATCAGGGCAGTCCCTCTGGGCTAGTGCTCCCCCTTTAAAGAAGGGGGTCCAGAGAGTGTGTTCCAATTACAAGTGAATCACACTCTTCATCCTCCTTGGTAACATCCAGAGTTGTTATAGTTAACAAAAACTAAGACTAAACCTGAAACTGACAGGAACAAAAAAAAAAAAAAAAGATAGAGAGAGAGAGATGGACTTAGATTTCTATCCACAGCCAAAGATCAAACAGGTTCTGGTTTGGTGGCCAGAGTATTTCATCTCCACTTTGCAGATGATGTAGTCCTGCTGGCGTTTTTAGAGCCGGCCGTAACCTCGAGCTTTCCTTGGAGCAGTTTGCAGCTGAGTGTGAAGCAACAAGAATGAGGATCAGCACCTCCAAAGCTGGGACCATGGTCCCAACTAGAAAAAGGGTGGAATGTCCTCTCCAAGTTGGAAGTGACCTACTCTCGCTTGTGGTCATGAACTATGTATAGTGACTGAAAGAAAAAGATTGTGGACACAAGCTGCTGAACTGAATTTCCTCCATTGGGTGGCTGAACTTTTCCTTAGAGATAGGGTGAGAAGTTCAGACATCAAGGGGAGACTCAGAATAGAGTCACTGCTCCGAGAACATCACGAGGAACCAAATGAGGTGGTCTGGGTATCTGGTGAGGATACCCCTTGGACATCTCCTTAAAGAGCTGTTTCTAGCATGTCCAATTAAGAGGAGGCCCCAAGGCATACCTGGGACACATTGGAGGAATTACTTTGATAGGCTGACCTGACAATGTCTTATTCCCTCAGAAGATCTGGAGGAGGTGGCTAGGCTGCTAACCCCACAACCTTGTCTTGTCTTGACTAAGCAGAAGATAATGCGTGGATGGTTGGAATGTCACACTAAATATAGACTTTTCCTTGAAGTAATTTTGTTCTGACATGATGTAGCTTTATTTTGTGCATATATTAATCAAAAGTGAGCAGCACAATGTCCTACAGCTCAAATCCTGACTCTGGCCTTTCTGGGTTGGATGTTTTTTTTTTTTTGTTTGTTTTTTTTTGGGGGGGAGGGGTTCTGCAGGTACTCCTTTTTTCTTCCTACAAATCAGTAACATGTAGATTAGTCTTATTGATTTAAATTCCTTATTATGTATGATTATTCATCTATATATGACCCTTAATCTCTTATGTGGCTGTGGTAATAGCTTGAGGTGATTTTTCTTATTTTTATTTATTTATTCTTTTTTTGTTTCATTGTGGCATGACATTAACTTTACATTTACTCAGACCCTGCGGACATTACTAATTCAGGCAGACTCACCAATGCAGTCAGTTTAAAAACACCATCCTAGCTTTATTTGCATCATTGCTTGTTCCTTTAGATCAGAATCATGATGTCACATGACTAAACTTGCTGTTGCTTTACAATTTCTCTTCAAAGATTAATAAACTGTTATTGAAATGAACTGGTTAGAATTGAGCTTTTACCCCCTAAATTCATAACTGAAGAAAAAGAACCCAAGATGCTATTAAAAATGTTAATACTTAGTATAAAAACTAAAAACTAAACACTTAAAATAACAAACAATGGTGTATCTGGGCTGCAGCTGATTCCGGCATGAATAGTTTTATAAACACAGTGCAACTCTATCCACTCACCATGGCACCGTGCAGTCACCACGGCAACAGCACTGGAATGTGGAAATACAGGAACTGGAAAATGATTCACCTGCAAACACTAAAGACTTCGTATTTGTGCATTCATCTGAATGAAAACCAATTCTGTCTTGGGACTGGAGAAGTGGTTGACCACTTAGAGTCATGATGGCATTTTAGCAGAATTAGAGGATGCTTGAAGTTTTACCCTAAATGTGTAAATGTTAGGATAAGGAATATGTCAGTGCTTGAGGGGACTGTACAGAGAACACTGTCTTAGTAGTACCACATATAAAACACAAATAAGTATGATCCACTATGATAGTTTTGTCGTTTAGGAAATGCTTTTTTAATCAAAGATGAAAAAACAGACACCACAAGAAATTATACTAAAGTGTGCCTGTTGGGCTATATATCTGATAAAAATCTTGCCACCAGCACCTCCACTGACCGACTGACATGTTTTATCTTAACAAAAGTGCCAGACTGTGCACATTGTGTAGTACTGAGATATGTGACTAGTTTAAAGGAGCATCTCTTGGATCCTATAATATTGGGCCAATGGCATATATAAGCTGTCCGTTGCTGTTTGAATTGTCATTCTGATGACATTCTTACAGTATTTACCATGAATAAACATTTGCAAAGCATCAAGTACCATTTGGGCATTTAGTTACAATACATATTTTAACATTATACCCTTTGTGTTGAACTGTGTCATGATGAAACTACAGCCGTCTGCGGCTGCACTCACCCTCCCGCTGCCTGTACCTGTCCTTTTATAGCGGGCTAAAAAAACTGCAGCCAACTAATTACTAACTCTCAACACTGTTCCAATGTCCTGTAACTCTACACTGCCCCATACACACACATACACACACACACTGATATTGAACTAATGGGTGGAGATGACTGGAGGTTCCCGTGAACACATGCGTGAACGTTGTGGCTGAAGAGGAAGCTTATGTGAACATGTTTCAATCAAAATTTTATTACAAAAATTCGTGACAAAAGGGTTAATGTTGCTTTAATGGCAGCTTTAAAAAGAGGAGTATAGGGGGGTCCTACCTACAAGATCTATGAATTAACCCGCAGCAAACTTTTGACTGGTAGTGTACAAATATGTATATATCTTTTATCAGAACTGACCATGAGGAAAAGTAACTGCAATCAAGAGGCACATTTATTCTGATTGATGATGCCATTGTCACCGCGCAGCACCGAGGAGATCAAAGCTCAGCTCTGTGACATCAAACGCGAGATGTGCATGTTTTGAGTCAAAAAAGATGTCTGGACCTGCCCTTTGACCTGTGGCTTGTTGGTAATCTTTGAGAGCATCTAATGTGTAGTAGATGACTTTGGCCCGCTGCTCCTCTGAGGATGGGTCTGCCCAGCGTTGAGGCGGCAACAATGGTGAGTGGAGAAGGAAATATACGGACGACATGTAAACTTTGACAAACTCTTCTTTCAAATACGACAGGTCTCTCTGCAAACACACAAAGAGGAAACACCAGTTTATATTTGCATGTGTGGAGCAGTGTGGACACTCTCAAACACATTTTTGATTTTCTACTACTTCTCACAGCATCCTCTACAGGCCTGTGTTGCTACTACACACAGAGAGTTCTGTTTCCATGACTTCAGATGGCATAACACTGGCTTACATTCAATTACAGACTAATGTCCCCACAACAAAAGTAACACACAAGTAACACGGACCTTCTGCGTTCTGCTCATGTTAGTCTCACCCTCCAGCCAGACACTCTGGAAGAAAATACATTCTTTTCAAACTTGGTAGAATACTGAATGAAAATGTTTGTTATTGATACAACAATATACTACAGAAAAATAAAAGTTTAATCAATCCAAATTCATGCATGAGGATGACCACAATGCCCCTCCTCCTGACCCTGAGAGCATCTAGCAGATCTGTCTGTTCCAGCAGCGCAGGAAAGGTTGAAAGTATTGGATTGCATATCAGATCTGAAACAGAGACAAATTGTTAAAAAAAACTATTTTTTTCAAAGAGCTGTGAGTATGTGCAGTTCAGGTTTGTATCACTGAAATTGAGTGTTACCTGAATTCTGCATGGTAGGCCTGTCCATCAGCAGTTTGTCAGCCAGCAGCTGCTGGTGCAGAACCAGCAGGTGGATGCAGCTCAGACAGAACAAAAAAGTGTCTGGAAGGAGACTGAACAAGAGAATGGACTTGTCACTTATCTGGACCAGCAAGAATAAGTTTCCACGTCCAAGTCGTAATTGAGAAATGCACAGATCTGTCTGAGTATGGTTCCAAAATTTAAGGTGTGTGTCTGAGTGAAGTCGTAAACTGTCAGCAGACCTGTGCAAGCTCTTTTTTAAAGTGAGACAGGACTGGTACTGTGTGACGGTGTAATGTAGGGGTAAAACAAATCATATACAGTGACCAAAAGCACAGAAATAGAATTCCTAAATAGGAGACATTTGGGAATAACAAGAAACTCATGAGGCTGTCCAGCCAGCCGAAGAATTTGGGGAATAAATGTCATGATGAAAACAAGAATAACAAGAATAACCCAACAGATTGAGATGCAGAGCTTCTTTTTTGACAAAAAAAAGAAGAAATCCTAAGTGTCAATGTAGCACTCTGCTGCTCAGGCCTAATAGGTAAAGGGCAAACAGAAGCTATTCCATGCTTAAAAGGCTACTGGATGACTCACACCACAAAAAGTTAGCATCCCATTATGTAGAGGAAAACATAATGGGATGTAAAACAAAATCCATTTTTACATGGATGCCATCTCCACGTGGGGATGACAACATCATTCTGTTTTGACCTACAGATGAGACTGGCGTACTACACAAAATGAACAGACAAATCAATCCTCAGCAAAAATCTTCCCCAGAGAGTTTAAAATCTCAGCCTGGGGTGACTGCTTACATTTCACCAAGACAAACAACCTGAAGCCAGGAATACACGGGAGTAGCTACAAGAACAGTGAGAGAGTCCTGGAGTGGCTCAACCATTGTGAGAATAATGGGAGAAAACTCCAACATCAATATGTGCTCCATGTCTAGGACCATTGCTAGGAAGATGCAAAGCTAAAAATGCTCTAAATATTGACTAAATGAAAGGTCTGAGTCTTTTTTTAAATTTATCTGTTACAAAGAGAAAAAACATCTTTGATATATTTTTGAGAACTATTTGAGAGTGATGAGTAAAAAAGTTAACTGAACTGAGTGTGGAACAATAAAACTCTGAAATCTGAAAACTTTCTGTTCTCATTATAAATATACGAACCCATGTGGATAGATGTAGTGGGAGCCAGGAATGTATCTGACTGCATGTAAGAATGATTTATTGTCGTACAACCGAAACACATGATGCAGCATGTGCTAAAATTCTGTTTGGCTTTTCTGGCTGATTCACCCACCTGAGCTGTGTTCTTGTCTTGGTGTTGGCTGATTTTAGCTTCACAATCAGTTTGGGCTGTCGTCTGGCCTGGAGCATCTGCTGGAGAACACCACCTGCAGCTGGAAGGGAGAGGACATGCATGGTATAAACTCATCACTCAAGTTTTTCCTTTTGCTTTTCCACATTTTGTGAAAATTAAAGTTCACATAATCCTTTATGTTTTGGGTGTACCCTCTCTTCTTACTTTTTCTGGCGAGTGATGCCTCCAACATGACATCCGTCTCATAAGGAGTGCCACCTTTCACTGGCAGCTCATACATCCTGTACACAAGGTTAGATTCAATTTTGAAGTATTAAATTGAAAAATGTACATATTGATCCAAGCTCTTTTTAAAAGTCCAGGTTGATATAGGGAATGTAACTGTATATATGTTCCTTTTAGTTTCCTTTCATTCACAGACACATCTTGTGTGAGTGTTTTTGTGCAAGTACCTGTTTGACAAAGGATTTCCTAAGTTATCAGTTAATTTGAGGAACGCCCAGCCGCAGCTCAGGTCTCCTCTCTCCCCTGTTGACTACAACACACACAAAAACAGACATGTGTGCCTTGCAAAGATGACTGAACTTCCTTTCAATTGTCTGCCTCCACACAGAAGGATTTCATAGTTTCATTGGTGTCGCACGTGACATCTTACATTGCGTATAAAAGTGACTCCAAGTTCAAAGAGGATTCCAAGGTTAGGAGAGGAAGAGTTGCAACGTAGGAAACAGCTACCATCAAGGAGGGTGGGCAGCATCCCGGTGACCTGGAAAAAAAAACATGCAGAAAAAAGACACAATTGTAGTATTGCAGCTTGGGGAAGAAAAAAAAAATCCTAATTCAAATTAAAAGGAGATTTTTTTTTTTTTTAAGTCAGCAGTGACAATGCTCTAAACAAAGTAGCTGGAGTCTCATCACACCTTTGGAGAGAAGTTCCAGGTCTTGGGGGTCTTGGGATTGTAGTCTGCCCTCACTGTGTGGATGTTACTTAACACCTGGAGCACAATTGCAGCTAACATTCAAATCATCATTTAAAAAATGAATTCAATTGTTTCCACTCATAGAAACAGATTGCGTGGATGACAGAAATAACCCTGATACCTGAGTTCCATCAAAAGCACAGAGACGGATGTGTCTGCTGAGAACCTGAATTCCAACACCTGGAATGGGAATGTGCCTGCAACTCCACAAAGTGAAACAAACACAAGTTCCGACCTGGCGAGCACGGACCTACATGACACAACAGTCACAAGTGAAAACAAAGTGTATTTTGTCTAGAAAGCATATTTACAAATGAGTGTTATGTACTGTTAGAAATCATCACTTTAATAAACAACCCTTTCATACAGTGAGACAACCTCACCCTTCCAGTGTCTGGGTCCAGAAAGAGGTCTTTAAAGGAGAGCTGGGATTGGCTGAGCTCAGGCTGAATATAGTAACTTCCTCTGTATGTTGCATCTATAACAGAACACAAAGTGAGCTTTGCCTTTTAATCATCCATTATGTTGAAGATGTATTAACACCAAGTGGCAGAACTGATTGTTGTTCATAGACTGTTCATACACATGCACACACATGCATGGCGGCTGCATAATGACCTTCATCCAGCAGTTTACTGAGAGTCGATGGTCTGAATCCCGGCGGTATCGCTCCCATGGCTGACAACACATCTGTTGTATCAATCTGTCACAAACACACACAGTGAAAATCAGAAGTATATTCCATAAACACAGAAAAATTGTAAATACATAATTTGTTGGACTGAAAATTGCCAGTGGCATGAGTTGTAGTGGTTATACTTGTAGAGTATGCACAGTTTTACCTTGGTTAGAGCCTTTCTGACAGTTGACCAGGTTGAGGCACTGCTGCCAACGAATAATAAATACATTACAATATCTATCAATCAATCAATCAATAAATAAATAAATAAAGTATGTATTTAGAAGTGAAAAAGATCAGACAAAGTTCTTCTGAAACAAGGTTCCCCATCTTCTAAACTAAAAATAAACAGAACTTTGAACATCTGGAGGTTTTGCGTGATCAAACAGAGAAGCTAAACGTTGAACCTGCGTTTCTTTTGATCATCAGTCAACTCTTTCCCATCTTCATTTTCATCCAACTCCTCATTTTCATCATCATCACCATCATCATCATCATCATTATCACCATCATCATCATCATCATCGTCGTCATCTTCAACACCATGGCCAACCTAAGACAGAGGGAAAAGAGACACAATGAACTACAGATGCTGTGGTCTTAGGGAACACTTTTTCATTCATAACGTGTTACTCAGCTGAATGCCTTTCTAAAAGAGCAGTGGTAGTGAAAGTGTTGGACGGTTGAGTGTGATGCAGCTTTCGCACATTTAGGAAGGTTTTTGGAACTACTCCTCTGTTGCCTTTCATGTCCTGAGCCATCCACCATCCATCGGCTGTCTTCCTGATTATCCTCAACAACTCCCCTCTCTGAAACAGAAACATAACCTGACATTAGTAATGAATTAATAACAATTAGAAAACACTTCCACAGAAAGACATGCCACAGTGTTGCATCATAAATGCAAGAATGAGTGCATTTGCGTGGCTACAGTGCCATCTTCTGTTTTTCACTAAATACTGTGGGGTACAATGCCAGACTGAAATTGTAAGTAAAAACCAGGTTCATTCTCTTAACTCCCTCATCACTGACAGACAATAACCAAAAATGAACTGAACTGCATTTTATGAATATATCCTGGCTGTTCCTGGGACAAGATTTTTTTAAATTATAAAGATCAATTTGTCACACAAATTAAGCTTGAGTCCATCTATTGTGCACCCTTTGAAAGTGCAAGAAATATCCTCTGAGAAAAGCAGCAGCACATCTACCAACCCCTGCAGACTGCTGACATGTAGTCCACCTGTACTTCATCAGTGTTTCTGAAACAGGATGTACTTCACCTGAACAGAGAGATCTCCTTCTTGCTCTCCTTTGAAATCACTGAGCACTGTGTAAATTCGAGGATTTGACTGAGATGGCGGCTTAACAGCTCTTCTCTCTTCATATTCATCATCATCCTCATCCACATCCTCATCATCGTCGTCATCATCATCACTGCTGCTGTCTCCTTCATCATCTTCATCAACGCCATCTTGACAAGTATACCTGTAGATCAAAACACAGTGATGGAAAAATCATTGTAAGGTTAACCCTCCTGTTATGTTCATTTGTCAGGAATAGCAATGGTGTTCCCGGGTCAATTTCACCCATTGCATGTTTAATTATCCAAAAGATGTCTGAAATTATATGTTGACTACACTAGCAGATGTTTCATACTGAAAAAATAATTTTAACTATTTTTCCTAGATCTTTGAACTTTAAAATGGGTCAATTTGACCTGGAACATAACAGGAGAGTTAAATGAGAAATAAAGCTATGGTTTTCACTTTCCCCTGAACTTAAAACTAGTTAATTAAATAGAACTAATTATCTGAAGCTGTGAAATCAGAATGCATAACATTTTTCTGGGCGGCATTGATCATCTCAAGCAGTGAATACTCCTAGTGTAACTGGATACAAAGAGATGTTGTGCTCTTGACAAGAAACCATCATTGACCTCAATACCCTGTTTATGTGTTGGCAGGAAACACACAGGTACTGACCCTATGTCGGTGCTGGGTCCTGGTGGTGAAAGCTTTATAAAGAGTGCATTCAAATACTCCAAGGTGTTTTGCAGTCGTTTCTCCTCTTTTTGTTTCCACCGATCATAGTTCCTCACTGGGGCTGGCTCATCAGCCTGGACAACAAACCAGCAGATTGTGACATCACCTTACCCATCATCATCAGTTTAGACTGATGACATAACTGAGCAAAACTGCTGTTTGTCAATGATAAACCATCTTTGAAAACTTAATTTCAATATTTGTTTAACAAATAATGTATAACATTGTTTATTTTCACTATTTCAAATTACACTGCTTGGACCTGCAACTCCACAAGGACTGGAATAATGTTTCAATCTTTCCATACTGAAATAATTTATATTGATTTTTGGCCATAGATTATGTCAAATTTTTCCATACAAGTAACTGATGTTAGCCTTTGGGGCAATTTTTGTGATCCAGGAGCTGAACTGAAGAGTTGTACCATTCTGTCTTTGAGCACTAACCTTTGTGAGTTTCTGTAGTGCTTTCAGTGTCTTATTTGCAGATACTTGCAGGTCTTGACATCTGCAGGGAAAATTATGTTTAGACTAAATTTAAATCTTATAACTTTATGTTAAAAGCAACTAAGCCCATGTAAATTGCAACAAGGGACAAAAAAAAAACAAAAAAAAACAGTAACAGTTAAGAGTCATTTACCTTCGCAATGCATCGTCACTGGACTCAACCTGACCTTGGACATCCTTCATCAATCTGTCAACCTGTCTTAGAGGAAATGTGAGAATACATAAAAAGTGATAATGCACAGGTTAAGTTGCACTGCATAGCAGATCAAATAGCTCATAAAATTTTAGCAATAGTAATATTGATTTATGGTGCAAATTTGATCAATCTGTGTTACCCACTGTGGGTACGTCAAAGATTTAAAATAAGTCTTTTGACGTTTCCCCGCCTCCCTGATGATGTGTTGTTACTATTGCAACAACACATCATCAGTAGGTTAAAACTAACCTATCTCACGACTGTGTTTCCATGCTTCTTACCTGTGTATTTCATTAAAAATGTTTCAAGACATTTCTTTAACTGCATGTTGTCTTCACTTTATTATCGGAAAACGTGTTATATCCTTATTTTTTACTATCGTAAGCATACAATCAACCTTTTCCGTTTTCTTACAGTAAGTTGACATGTACGTTACATTTACACAACATTTGCAAAGAGATTATTTTAAACAGCTAGACAGCTTTAAACCTTAACTGTCTCCTGTCACAATATTTACAACAGTTTAGTCATTCATTGTCATTTTCGTTTATGATACTTATTGTTCGCATTTCGTGACAGACATGCAGACATCATTTTGAGACAAACCCGTCTTTGGAGTTCGTGAATTTCTCTCTGAAGGAGCTGCAAAGGTCCTCTTCTTGTCAATGGCATTTATACTTTGATTTAGCAAACAAAACTGTCCATACAGACGTTAGCCGAGCAGCTAGCCTGCTAGGTGGATGATATATGTCCGGGTGGTCACTAGGCAACCAACTTCTTCTTTGGTGTAAAAAAATAAAAACACTTATGGTTTCGTGCCTTGACAGCGCATTTACTTCTTATAAAGTGTATGTAAAAATCTTTTACATTAATGTTTTTGTATGATCCAAACTGAATAAATAGTTCAAAAACTAAAAACACTATGACTTGTTTTTTTTTTCTTTTTGTAAAGAATTAGTGTCTCGTTACCGCCACCTAGTATGCAGGAGTATATAACAGATGAGCGGTACACGTTGCTACATATTCTCCATGATTTTATGTTATTTAAGAAATCGTTAAATAAAAAAACACAAATAATAGAAAATAAATAATATTTATAGATTCGTGTTTTTATTCTTCAAATTACTTGTCTCTCAATCTACCTCGATTTCCAGGGTTTACTTACTTTATAAATTCACGTTAAATCATGTCATTGGACTCCCTCAATAGTAATAATATTTTTAAAATATTCCGGGAGGTTTCATTTTTGGGCATCACACATTCATTTGTCACAATAAACCTTTAAATTACTATATATATATATATATATATATATATATATATAT
>JAOWBL010001253.1:0-12696 GCA_028564865.1 Zenarchopterus dispar | reverse complement strand
CTTTTCCGACGTGCAAAAATGAGTTATTTTGACCTTATTATAACTTTATTATTACTAGAAATCCACTAAGACAAAAAAAATTCTTGGAGTCAAACTTCAAACGTACTAACACTGTCCAAAAATAAACCTTATTTAATTTACTTGAGCATGACCTTGTGTGCGTATATATGTGTGTGCATGGTGTAAGTGTAGTGTATGACGATCTGTGTGTGTGTGTGTGTGTGTGTTATCTAGATTCTGATGCAGGCCAGCTTATGAGTCATGTAGGGTCTGGTGCAGAAGAAGAACTAAAGAAATGGAAACATCGTTATAAGAGCACCTAGAATTTTCCTTTTTCAAACGATGCTGCAGACAGGGCTTTGGGAGAAGGATATTAATACCAGGAAGTTCGTTTTTGGAAGTGAGACAAGATGCAAGTGGACAGGAAGTTGGCGTGTGAATCAAGCGTTTTTCTGGTGTCGTCTTCTTCTTCTACAGAACTCTGAGAAGAACATCTCTCTGTATCAGTGCAACCTCTTCGACTTCTCCAGGTGAGCAGATAGTCTCTTTGTGTGGGTTTCTGTGGAAACTTCAGCTTCAATTGACTTTACTTCTCCTTTGCAGGTCTGTGGAGGGAGAGTTTGGAGCAATATGGGACCGAGGATCTCTGGTGGCCATCAATCCACAGGACAGAGAGAAGTGAGACCATCCCTCCATTCATCTTCATTCAATTTAATGAGTCTTTATTAATCATTTTAAATTGGATGTTGCAGCAGCTTTAATTGTCAAAGTTTATTTAAAGATGGGGAAGGACCTCTGTAGCGGTCTAAAGGATGGAAACTCACAGCTAAAAGTTCATTATCCAGCTTCAGAAATGATGTTTTACAGCATCATGTCCTTGATCACACCATCTGATGCTGACAACCCTAACCTTGAAACTCCCTGTCTTTTACTTTTTCTGCTGCTCTGTTTGCCCGTATCGTCTGAAAGCTGGGGAGAGGAAGGGGATTTGCTCCTGCAGCCATGTCTCGGTGAAACACACGATACTGCATTGATGAAACTCCAGATTTGTCTCGTCCATCTAATCTGTGAAAAGGCTCACGCTTCCTGATATGATGGTTTAAACTCCGTCTTTCTCTCTTCCTCTGGCTTGCTCCTGCTCTACATTCATGATGTCTCCTCCTTAACTCGTCAGGGATTAGATGTTGCAATTTGGGTAATATTTGGTCTTTTGAAATGTCCATCAGCTACTTAAAAAACATCGGGCGTTGCTATGGCTACTTTTTATAGCAGGTGGCAAAAAATGACAAAAGTACAAACGGCCACAGTGCGGAGCTGTTCTAAAACACCCCAAACGCCGCTCATCTCAGCGTCTTCATGGAAGTGTGAACCTCCCTGGAGCGTCTGATGGTTCCTGTGTTTCCAGGTACGCTGTTCTCATCATGTCTCTGATGGCCAGAGACTGCAGATACCTGCTGGACACGGTCCTGTACAACCCAGACTTGCATCGAGGTACGAAGATCACGTCTGCAGACACAAACTTCTCTCTGCTCTCACAAGCTCTCGTTGTGAAGACGTTGCTGTATCTTTCTTGCAGGTCCTCCCTTCTTCGTGCCTGATGAACAAGTCCACAGCCTGTTCGGTCAGTAGATGGTGAAGACGGGGTCTTTCTGATGCTCGCTTTCTCTTTAGCGGATTTTCCTGAAGGAACGTCTGAAACGTTAACCGTGATGATATTCAGATTTAAATTTAATACTTGCAGTTTGTGTAGATTAAAACTGATGAAAAATAATGAAATACTAGCATTATTTCATCTGCACACAGAACTCAGTTCTTCTAAAAATCTTACTTTTCTAGGTAAGTTCTTGAAAAAAGTGGACTGGCGCTAACGGGTTTGCTGTTGATGTTCTAGTCTGACCAGCCACACCCACTCCCTTCATGATCCCTCCCACTAACAGCCGTTTCTTCCGGTACAGAATGTACCAAACCAATCAAAACCATAGAATATGTATAAAGAACTGAACACGCCCCCTGTGAAACCTGGAGGGTGCTTTTGAAGCCTCTTCTCACCTCTGTGGAATGTGCTGGACTGGACCCTAATTTGTGATGCTAAGTACTTTTACCTTTTACTCATTTTGATCAAATCAGTCCAAACATCCTCATTTCAAGTGTCTTTACCAAAACATCTGTGCAGAGGCTGCTGGAGCTGGAACGAGGACCAGCAGCCTCGAAACCTCGTCACTCAGTCCCCTGATTTTGGGGTGTGGGTGGGCTTTATGTGCGCCATCTTGTCTGTGTAGAAGTTTGTGTATAATCTCAGAAAAGATCCCGATTTTGATGGAGCATCGTCTCGTTTCAGGGAGCAGCTGTGACCTGGAGCTACTGGACTCTGAGGACGCTCTGACTGACCGACACAGGAACTGGGGCTTGGACTACCTAACCGAGAGGGTGCATCTCCTGACTCTGAAGAGCACCTAAACGTGTAGCTGACATTTTAGGGGAGCAGAGGAGAGCAGCTCTGGATACCCACAAACAGATGTCCAACAATAAAAGAAGGACTCTGGTTTTTAAAGCTCCTGTGAGGATGTTTTCTGTTCACAAAAAGATTTTCTAGTTAAAGAATGAAGTGATGCTCTCAGAGAAACTGAATGTGAAGGTGCACAGAAAAAAAGAAATTGTGGAAACTGTTATTGTGTCAGATTGTTCCAGGTTCCAGCTGTGCTGTCTCTTTAAGAAAAAGAAAACTCTAGACCTTTCCAGCCTGTCCAACGTGAAGTTCTGGAGGAAGTCGTTCCAGTACAGATGTACCGGCAGTATCATGGCAAACATAAATGAGTGAAGGCAGCGTCTTGTCTGCAGCTGGACAGATGTCTTTGTTCTTCCAAGAGCTCATGTCGTCCTTTCGCAGGCCCAGAGACTTGGAACGACAGCAGCTGGAACATTAAACCCTGCACTGTTAATAAACAGCATCGATTCCAACCAAGACTTTGTGTTGTGTGTTCAGGGACGTCAATCCTGCATGTGGTAAGTTTGAAATCTAGAGAAGCTGTAGTGTTGATTTCAATTCTGAAATGACATGTTTGGCTTTGATATGCCTCCTGGCAAATATTATTCCTCTTGCCAGTCAGGTCTCGGGAGGATGCATTCAAACATGGAGCTGCCTAGAGGATTCCTTGTTATTAAGAGATAGCTGTTTTAATTTGGGGGAAAACAGCACAAGCAAATAAGGGTTTTCATTTTAATCAGTGTTAAATACAATAGCATCGCCAGTCTCAGTTGTTTGTTGTTTTTCTTCCCTCAACCAGCCATTTCCTCACAGACAACAAATACTATGACGCAAAACACAACTCAGACATGTGCAGACTCATAAGTTTGTGAGTTGGAACGTGAGACCTTGGTCATGTTATGAAACGTCCATAAGTAATAGTGCACTTGACACCCACCAGATATAATGTTTCTTTAGGAAATGTACATTAAACTCAGCACTGAAATGAAATTTAAGGTTAGTTGGACTGACCAAATATATCAAGCAAACTTCAACAATCCCAGTGGGAAGTTCTAGTAGTGCCTTAAACCTTAAATTCTGTTCTTGTGATGCTCACCAAACTCTATGTGTCTAATTTTAACAATCCAGAGTTTTTGTATTTTTTATCATAATTTCAATACCAACATCATGATGAGGTGGTTCTGAAACTCCTTTTTGGAGCCTGTCTTAGATAAATGGTTCTCCAAATCTCTTCACCAATCAAACTCAAGCGTCTGGTTAAATACTTTGACATGTGGAGGCTTAAGCATCCAACTGAAAGATACTAGTCCTTTTCACCAGCGCATAAGTCCTATTGACAAGTACTGTTGTCTATGGGACTTAAAATAAGCGAGGGTAGAGGAAAATGTAATCATGATAGATAAACAATTCACTCATTATCTAAAAACATATTTCTTACTTTATCACTGAGAAAGATACTGCTGATGTCAGTGGCTCCATCCTCTGTGAATCCCTAAAAGATTCTCATCAGAGGCCATATCAGATTACGTCTCCAACAAGAGAAAAAGTCACGGCATCAGATGATAAAACACAGCGACACCTTTGTGCTCAGGAAGATTCATATAGGAATAATACTAATGACGACACTCTTGAGACAATAACAAAGTGGAACTCTAAATACCATTCTTCTTCTGAGTGGGCTCATTGCTCATTAAAACAACAAAAATACACTGATCTGGCAGATGAGCCCACAGACGTCTTAAAGGCTCTAACGAAAGTCGGGAGGCTTCAGGCACTGAATAAGAGACTCGATGAACAAGCCTTTTCCATTGTTTAATGAGGAACTACACCAGTCTAAAGTTAAAAGTGTTGATGTACAGAAAAATAAAGACATTTCCATGAAACTAGTCAATTCCCTGCATTAGCTCGATCAGCAGTTAAACGAATTATGATAAAACATTAGAGGAAATGCAAACTGCCACAGTGAGTCATCCATTTCCATCTAACACTGTCTTCTCCATCCTCTTCTCATACATCAACTAACTTCATGTCCTCTCACACCAGCTCCATAAATCTCCTCCTTGGTCTTCTATACCTCCGTCCTGGCAGTTCTAACCTCATCACGCCTCCTCTGTACACGTCCAAACCATCTCAGTCTCCATAGGACTCTCCATTGGAGATCAGAAGTTCAGTTCTCCAGGACTGGAGTCGCTGCTCCTCCTCTTGGAGAGGCATGATGATCCGCCACCGCCACTGGGTATTTGTTCAACTGCACGCTTGACCCGGTCGTTTCAGACCTGCCAAGTAGTTTCTGACAAAGTTGTTGATATTGTGTGATACTCTGCTTTGACGTGATTAGTTCCAGATTCAGTTTCTCTGCTTTTGTTGGAACAAAAGACTGCTCATCTCTCATCAGCGAGGTGTTTGTGTTAGAACCCAAATCTACTGAAAATGCCACACACTACTGGGAAACAGTTCTGTTTTTAATCCTGCTTCTCCTCTGTTCCTACCAGAATACGGTGAAGCCCAGAACTGTTTGTTGGCTGTCAGCTTTGTTTGTTCCCTCATCTTGATCTTTCAGATGAGCCCCCTTACATAACCATGACATGATTTTATTATTGGGTAGCTCGTCCATGCGGGCCCGTGATGGTACCACGTGTGGGTTGCTGTCTGTCCTGACCCCTCCGTTCACACCTCTGCTCAGAATGTGGAACTGGTTGCTCACATTTCAGCAGCCAAGTGATAAATCTGCCACCATTTACACAGATTCCAGGTATGTTTGGGGAGGTTTACACGATTTTGTTAAAATATAGGAGGCTTGTTATTTTCTGAAGACTTATATTTTCCTATCTTGCCTGGTGATAAATTTGACAACCTTTTGACGGCTCTCCTCCTGCTGAAGTCTTTCGCTGTGATAAAGTGTGCCGCACACACACGTTATCACGATTTTGTTACCAGGGCAACAATGCTGCTTCCTCCTGTGTATCCGTTTGATCTTGTGATGTGGAAAAAAGTACCTAATAGCTCTGTATGAGCACATTTTAACCACCAGGTGACTGCAATACCTGAATAACACTGAAATAAAACAGCAGCACTCGAAAATAAAGACTTGACAATATGGCTCAACTTAGTCAAGTATTTAATTATCTTTTGCATGCAAAAGGGTCAGAATATGCATCTCATGTTTTGATGCAGGGGTGACCCAAAGAGTCATCAGTACAACAGTTTTACAGAATGACATGCAGTTCTCAAAACAGACAACTAAACCCAAACTGCACAGACACACGACTGGTCTCAACTGAGTTGACTCATAATGAACTCACTGAAAATAAAATTCCCCATTATTTTGTTTGTAACTAAAAAAAATCTGCATGCAACATCAGCTGACAAACATAGATGTCCTAATGAGTAGGGTCAATATTGAATGGAAAAATGAAACAAACGGTTTAGAAATGGATGATAACCTGCTAAACCACTGAGGAAAAATGTGCTGGGATTTTTAGTGCTCACAAAATGCCCACAAGACACGAGCCACGGCGGGAACCAAAAACAGCATAGTTTACCTCCGAGCCCACCAGAGGTCAAACATCAGGACCCAAAAGTGGAGGAGCCAGTAAAAGACTTCATGGTACTCGGTGCACTTACTATCGGGTAAAAAACCCAGAATCACTAACTACAAAACAAAGAAAATAAGGAAGTAAAATACCTCACAGCTCTGCTTCTGTTTCAGAACTAGAGTCAGAAGAATATTAATGTAGTTGAGGTCAGGACAGAAGGTCATTAGAACGCATGAATGAAACAGCAGCAGCCCCCACTATCATCTGATGAAAACAAGGAATCACATAGCAAACAGACAAAAAATGAGAATCACACACAAAACAATCAGAAGTTCTTTAGTAACACCTTCACCCCCTTTTCTCTTTTAGTGACAGTGCAGGATGTATCTCTAATTATATTTTAACTGACAAAAACGCCACCTTCAATTTTTAATGTGTTTTTATAGGGCAACATTATAGTTCCAGCTATAGTTGACTGGAGGGAGTCTAATTCAGTTCAATTCTATTTTATTTATTTACCCTTTATTACAATATAAATAGTCTCTAGGTGCTTTCCAGAGACCCGGAACACGACCCCTCAAGCAATTATTACATAAACAATGGCAAGAAAAACTCCTCTTTAAAGAGGGATTAAACCTTGATCAGGACCTGGATCATAAAGGGAGACCCTCCTGCCGAAGATCAGCCAGGTCAATCAGGAAAAGAGAGACAGGAAAGAGAGGATGAAGAACAGAGACAGGAGAGACACAGATATATTGTCAGTGGTGCAAAAGACAAGATATATTAATAAACTTTCCAGTGGTGAGAACTCTGAGACTCTATCTGACAAACAAACCACAGTTTGTGAGACTGAATGGTCGTGTGTCTGACCAGGTGGTCAGCAGCACAGGAGCTCCACAGGGAACTGTACTCTCACCACTCCTCTTCACACTGTACACCTCAGACTTCCAGTACTAGTCAGAGTTTTATCTGCTGAAATACTCAGATGACTCTGCAGTTGTGGGGTGGATCAGTGATGGACAAGAGACTGAGTACGATCCTCTCATCGCTGGAGATGAAGTGGAGGTGATGGAGGGACATAAATCCCGTGATGTTCTACTGGGCAACAGACTGGACTGGAGGTGTAACTCTGCTGCTGTTTATAAGAAACGTCAGAGCGGACGGCTGCCCTGAGCTGCAGTGACTCGTCACGACCGCTAGATGGAGGCAAAGGAGCTGGTTCAGCGGATCCCGTGGGAGGCGTGGGCTCTGAACCAGTAGAAGGTTGTGCAGTCTGAAACTGCTGTAACTCTGAAGATTTGCTGATTTCTGACTCTGTTCCCGATCAGCTGATGAGGAGAGGTAACATGACACGCGTCAGCTGGATATTGATCGATAATAATGATTCCAGTATTGACTGTGACCGCGTGCCCAAACGTGACTCGTTGCATCTCTCAGCCGCGCGTGCGTGTTCCGCGTTGCCCTCGTTACCTCTTCGGAGGTGGGAGGCGTGAGGGGGGAGGAGCAGATTTCAGCGGCCACTCGCGCTCGTTTCCGTGGATCCAGACAGATTTCCAGAGAAGAAGGAGGACCCGGAGTCAGGAGGACCAGCAGGACCAGCAGGACCTGGATCTCTGGTCAGGAATAATGAGGAGCGCGTGGATCGTCGTGGCGCTGAGCGTCTTCCTCTGCGGAGACACGGTGAGTCCTAACCCCCGCGGGTGTTGGTGGGTGGGTGGGTAAGTGGGTGGGAGATTGTTGACAGTCTCTCTGGGGTTGCGGAGGCTTCTTAATTCTCTGAGGCTGTTTTCATGCTTGGCAGCTGGTTGTTGGACCCCCATCCTGACTCCCACCAGTCCAGTCAGCTGACCAGGTCTGTGGTTTTAGTGACTGAGTCTGAAACTACTTAGACTGAAAACTTAAAAGGGGACAAATGGGTCTCAGAAACAATCTGTCTGTGTTTGAGAGTGTCAGGTTCTTAGAAGTTCTGATAACTCAGAAACACATACAGCATGAACCTCTCTGATAGTTGCTTTTGGAACCCATCAGTATTAAAAACAACATCATCCAATAAGCTGTTGAGGTTTACAAGTAAATGGACCAGCTTCCTCAGCTTCATCTCCACTGGTCCTCTGAAGATGGTTCCCAAGGACCGCAGGAGTACCACAGTCCAGTTCGGTTTTCCTTGGGGCCACCAGAACCAGTAGGGTTCCAGGAATGGATGCCCTCTGGCCACAGCTCGCTAGGTTGTATTTAGTAGACTACTAGTTTATCCAAAACTTTGAAGACCAGATGAGAATCACATGGTAAGCCACTGGTCTAAAGACACAATTAACCATACTAGTGTCAGTGAGGTTTATCAGATACCAAACTTTAAATTCATTTTTATCAACTGACCTCCTTGGTATGAACCATAGACTGAAAAAAAAAAAAACAACGGACAAAGAGTTAAGTCAGACAACCAATTAGTTTCTGAACAAACTTCAAACTCTCTCTTCACAAACTATTGGGTCACATGATCTAATGCTTTGTCCATTGTTTTATAAATCTATGTTTTGAAGCCTTTTTTCTTCTGTTCCCATTTAATATGTTGCCTCCATGGGAATAAAAAACGACAGTTATGGTTATCCGATGCTGGGTTTGGGCCAGGCTGGTTGCTTCACTAAGTGCACTAGCATGATGATTACCATTGAGGAGTTGATAGTGGATAGCCATTGGCTGAGGTGAGTGTCAATCAATCATATTAGAAAGAAGTGTGATGCTTTATGTAAATGCTCCTGATACAAAAATAATTCACACCCCTCAGTTGTTATAGGTGTGAAATCAAGTGACCAAAACAACTTTTTTGAACCAGGCTGTAAACAAGTTTATTTCTGCTGTAATGTCGGACATTTTAACATGGTAGTCAGTGGAGATTGATTTGCTTCTCACTCTGGTCAGTTAAGGAACTGCAACAAATCTAAGTTCCGCATAAGCTTCAACCTGGATGTTAGATGGTTGTTGGATGGTCCTTATATATGAACCATCCAGCTACATGCAGCTAGCTGGTTTGGCGCAAATGCAGAAATAAATGTAGTACCTCTACTGACCACTAGGGTCTGGATCCAACAGTGAGTTCCTCTCCAGAGACCTCAATGTTAAAATATCCAATGTTTGCAGTAGAAATAAATATACAGTGCCTGTCCAAACAAAAGTCACTATAATATTTCATTGGAACACCTTTGTCTTTACGTATGAGACGTGTTTGTTGTGGCATTGTTCTGATAAGTTTCTGCAATTCCACATTTATTTCCGTCCATCGTTACATTCATTTGACCCCAGCTTATGTACTGATAATGGAAGAGTTGGACCATATTTCTTCCTTGAAGATGATGGTTTCCCACTGTCCTTTCCAATCTTTACTAACGTATTGAAAGCTCTTAACCCAGTTTTAGTAGTTTCAGCCACCTCCTTAAATGTTTTCTTTGCTTGATGCCAATAATTTGACCCTTCTAAAACAGAGTAACATCTTGGATGTGACTCTGGATCTTGAATATTCAGCAGGATGTGTCTGCTGACATGGTTGTCCTTAGAAATAAGAGGGTACTCACTGCATCAGTTTGGGTTAAATAACTTGTTAGCAGCTTTCTGAAAGTAGAATGGGAGGTAGAAGCTTCAGTTATCAGGTTCTTCTCCTCTGGAACCAGCTGACAGTTTATGTTTATGAACTACCTTTAAGACTAAGCTTAAAACCTTACTTTTTGATAAAGCTTATAGTTAGGTATGGATCAGGTGAAACATCCCTGAGTTATGCTGCTTTAAGCCTAGACTGCTGAGATACCTCCCATAATTCACATCTCACTCTGATTTCTTCAGCTCTATTAATGACATAATTTTTGAACCTGTGTTCTTCTTCTTTGTGCTGTTGATCTATTGTTCTTCTTCTCTCCTCTTTCCTGTCTTGTCAACCTCCAACCATCATTCTTTCTGAGTCTGGTTCTGCAGAGTTTTCTTCCTGTTAAAGAGGAGTTTTTCTTTCCACAGTTGCCTGGTGCTTCCTCAGGATGTGGGATTGTATTCAAAAAAAGTTTTGATGTAATCTGTTAGTTTCCTTATTAAGCCAATAATAATTATTACTTTATTGGCTTTGCATTTTTAAAAACTGATTTGTCACAAGCTGAATTGTATTGCTTGAAGAGCTTTAAGATGACGTTTGTTGGATTTTGGCCCTATATAAATGTAGCTGAATTGAACTGAAACATTCAAATCAAAGAGCTTCACAGAGCTGAAGAGAACACGTGATATATGCTCAAATCTATCATAGGTCATAAGATAAGAAAACCACAAAAACTAAACAGGTGAAACTGTTGGAACAAATACTAAGTTGACAACTAAACCCAAGGAGATGTTTAGGATACAAGTGTCCAGCACAGATTTCTTTTGTTCCAGAGATGAGGTACGGGAGGAAGCAGCTCATTTGAAATAACCTGTTCATGGCTTACAAAGCTAAAAGTGATGCTGTAAAAATGACAGAAAGACCTTTCTATCCTCCAGTTTTGTATACCCACTTATTCCACTGCAAGATAACAGGGACTGCTGCAGTCTATGCCAGCTGTCTTCAGGTAAAAGGCACGAGTTCACCTGGACAGGCTGCCAGTCAGACAGGACCACACACAGACAAACAGCAACGCTCATTCATACGAACAATATGGAATCACCAATCCACCTCACATATATGCTTTTTAAACTGAAGACAGATTGTCACAGCAACATGAATCCACTAAAGATTACCAAGCATTGGTTCCACCTCAGAACAGGCCCATGGACATGGTGCTTGTGGTCTGTGGACATGGTGTTTGTGGTGGGGCTGCTGCAGTGTTGACAATGTCCTGTCATACTAAGATGGTTTACTTCTGAGGTCTTTGACCAACAGACGGATCCTTTCGTATGATTAATAATTTTTACAAATCCAACCGCATCTAAAGAATGTCTTGAAGTTCCTGAACTGAGGGGAATATCTCACCAACGCAGTCTTCTCAGAATGGATGTAGCAGGTGTTTCGTTCCTTTCTTTTTTATGTGTCAGTAAAAGCAACACAAATTCATTGTCACTTTCTGCCAGTTTTACCCTTTTCCCATAATTGCTTTCAGAATTTTAATATTTTATTTCCAAATTTGCATCTTGTTTGATGTTAACAGACCAGCAGTCAAGATTTCACTAGAATTTTCCATAGTTATATACTCTTTATTCACTTCACCTTCATTCTGGACTGTCCTGTTGGAGCTGATCTAGTCCCAGACCATGTCTCTGTGTCCATTCTGGATCATCTCATCCTGTTCTCTCCATCACACTAGCAGCTGAAGACCTTGTGTAGACGTCATCGTCATCCTGTTCTTAGACTGCAGTTGGTGTCCTGATCCCGGTGGCTGGACTGTAGGAGCTCTGCTTGCATCTTAGGATCACCCTCCATACCCTAACCCAAGAGCAAGAATCAGACCTCGATAGGAGTGTTTTAAAGTAAAACCTCCATCTCAGCAGAAGGATGGATGGATGGATGGATGGATAGAAGGATGGATGGATGGAGTGTATGAATGTGAACATGGCCTCAGGCTGCTGAACTCTGTGCTTTCAGAGTCTGAATGAGCTTTCTCCCCTCCCTGCTGTTGGCATTGTGCTCCTTTAAGACCCTCACTCATGACCTGAATGCTTAAGCTCCATGTGGTGATGCATTCAGGGACCATTGCAGCTTCTCTTGCTGCATTTTCAGGCATGTTTTTTTTATCTTTTATCAACCCAGAACTCTATAAAGTGGATTCAAATGCATGAATCTTTCACTAACACGCAGGAAAAGCGTTATTACTCAGTACAGACTCGCTTCAGGCGCTCTTCTCTGCTCTGTTACACAACCACTAATGGACTCTAGATCCCCCTCAACCCCCATCCTGAATCTGTTAACCAGCAGGTCCCTGTTTGGGCCCTGTGAACAAGCAGATTAACCAGAAGCTGGGTGTCCGTCTGGAGATCCTAGATGACCACATTTCCGGAGAAAGACCTCAGAATTTAACAACAGGAGACAAAATTCAGTTTTCAAAGCTTAAGTAAGAAAACCTACAGCTCCTCTACTGACCACTAGGATCTGGATCCAAACCTGCAGTTTCTCACTGGGGTAAAATCAAACCACTAATTTATGTACAATTACATGTGTACTTTTATGAATGACAAAACTAGGCGTTATCTCTTTAGATACATTTATAGTAGCTGAAGCGATATAGGGATCAGTAGAGAAACTGCAGGTCTAGATCCAGAGCCTAGTGGTCAGCAAAGGAACCACAGGTCTAGATCCAGACCCTAGTGGTCGGCAGAGGAATTGCATGTCTGGATCCAGCTCTATCACACTGTAATTAACAGTGTGATGGGTCTGACAGGAAATGTGGGTTTCCAGTCAAACACAAAATTTGGATTTTGTGTTTTTTATTGTTTTTGAACTTCCCATCAGTCTGTTCTTTTTTTTTTAAACTAAAAGGGACCTCAGACACTCAGTTTTGCAGAAGAACCTCCTGCAGTTACAGAGATCAACTGATCACCAACCTGCAACCTTCTGTGGGGACTTCTCAGTCTGATATTCCTGGTTTTATGCTGTTGTGTGTGTGTGTGTGTGTGTGTGTGTGTGTGTGTGTGAGAGAGAGAGAGAGAGAGAGAGAGAGAGAGAGAGAGAGA
>JAOWBL010001252.1:0-15704 GCA_028564865.1 Zenarchopterus dispar | reverse complement strand
TGAATCGCAGTAATACCCGACCTTTAAACCCTGAATCCACAGCCACGGCAATGGGCGTGCCAGATGTTAGCAAAGTCTTTTCTTGCACGCCGCCATCGTTCCTCTGGCCATAAATCTCCACGATTGGCCGGTCCTCCCAATCAGTCGGGATGTCTAGATTTACCAGGTCACCAACAGTCAGACAACCTTTCGCGTTGACAAGCTGGCGGAAGCATCTTTGGGAGAGGCCGCGCCACCACGAAACATGCCGCCATGTTACTCTGCGCAAGAGTCTCACGCAATACCAAAATTGAAAAGCCAGGTGCTACTTTGGCTGTGATCTTCGTGAGCCTGCGCAACCCTAGGCATAACGTGCAATATCGCAAAACGGCAGGACCCAGCGAAGTTCGAGTGCGGGCGGGAGGAAAAAAAAAATGTTTAAAAAAATTTTTTTTTTTTTTCATATTTGGCAAAAATATGATCGGTGGGCGGGAGAACTCTACAAAAATAAAATAAAAAATTTTTTCTAGTTTTCAATGTTTAGTTTTCGGCGGGTTCGCGAACCAAGGAATAAAAAAAGTCAGGCCTAACTGTGATCTGTGCCTTTGTGCCAAGACCCACTCCATAGTTGTGTTGGGGGATTCAACAATCACATGAAGTACTACATGTGGGGGTGCGACCAGAAGGTAAAACCTCTCTGACTTGTATCTCTATTGTTAGACTTCTGTGCCAGTCAGAGTTGGTCCATAATTAATCCCAATGTTCAAACATAAGTGTTCACAAATGTACATGGCTTCAGGATACTGAAAGCAGTGCTTCACCCACACTGCTTTTAGTGAGGATGGGGTGCTGTTGACCTCGACTGGTATGTCAACTCAGCTCAGTTTTATCATGATTTATGATGTATAGGGTACACAGCAGAATGAAATGTCATTGTATAGCCCCAGGTGCAAACAGGCAAAAGAAATAAAGCACGATACGAGTAATAGTGCAATAGCGCAGCATAGTACAAATAATAGTAGTGCAGTGGAATAGACATTTGACATGAAAGACCAGGACAAACATTAGACTCCTGAAGTAGATTCATAATGCAGGAGAGTGTGGTATATTAATCAGAGAGGCTGAGGTAGAGTCTGAATAGAATCATTTTCAGTATTTGACCAATGTGGGGGATACAGATGCAGACACAAGGGGTAGCTGTTATGGTAGGGAGGCATCAGGGAGTTCAGGGCTCTGACAACTTCAGGGAAGAAACTGTTGCAGAACTTTGCAGTGAGGGCCCTGATGCTTCGGAACCTCCTATTTGATGGCTGCGGGTCAAACAGTCTATGTGAGGGCTTGGTGGAGTCCATCACAATGGCAGAGCCTCTGTGAACAAAACTTGTCTGGCAAATGTCCTGAATGGAGAAGAGGGAGACCCTCTCATGATGCACTTCCTCCAATACAGTGCAGTTCCTAAACTACATAGTAATGAAGCTGGACGGGACACTCTCCAGAGCTCCCCTTTATTTTTGCTTGCTGTTTTTGCTGATGAACTTCACTACAGTGGTATCATCGTCTGGACTGACAGATTGGGGTAGTTCCTTTATTTTAGAAGAAGGACCAGGTGGTGCATTCCAGTTAACTGGGAATCCCACTGCTCAGTTTACCTGCTAAGGTCTATGCAGGGGTTCTGGAGAAGGGAATTAGATTGATAGCTGAACCCTAGATTCAAAATCAGATTTTGACTGGTTTTACACTTAGAGTTGAACAGATTTCTGACCTGGTTTTTGACTGGCTGTTGACTTGGTTTTAGACCAGTTTTGGACTTCCATTTGTCCTGGTTCTTGACAACAGTCTATATAGGCCAACAAGTTCATTAAACCCTGTTGTGATGGTACCATTAGGTTTCTAATGAAAGCTTTGAAGCCAGTTTTTTGCCAATTTAGCAGAATGATTGATTCCACCCAAATCCCCATCCATCCATCCATTTTCTATATTCGCTGAATCCATCTGCAGGGTCACAGGGATCTGCTGGAGCCTATCCCAGCTCATTACAGGTGATAGGCAGGGGTACACCCTGGACAGATCACTAGTCTAACGCAGGGCCAGATATGGAGACATACAACCACGCACGCTCACTCTCACACCTACTCTCAATCAACCTAACATACCTGTCTTTGGGCTGTGGGAGGGACCCAAAGTACCTGGAGGGAACCCACACAAGCATGAGGAGAATATACAAACTCAACACAGAAACAGTCCTGCTGGGCCAGGGAGTCGAGCCAGGATCTTCTTGCTGTGAAGCAAAAGTACTAACCACTAAGCCATCATGTTGCCTCCACCCAAATCCCAATTAATTTTAAAGAATAATAATAATAAATTAATAAAAAGAAAAACAGGTGTGGAAGAGCCTAGAACATACCAAGGCTAGTTTAACAAGAAATAACAAAAGTTTTAGTTATTTAACTGAACACTGGCTGGCTACAAAAGTGAGTCTGTCTCCACTGATTTCCATGTTAAAATGTCCAAACACTAATTCAGCGTCAGTTTGACACCGTCTTGTACAAGGAGAAAGAAGCTTCAAAATTTTAGAAGACCGCTGGGTGATTTTGCAGATCCTCTATCCAGGGATATCTAAGTCTCTGGAACACACTCACGTTAAATCATTATGAAGGATTTTAATAAAGACAAAGAGTTCCAAGGACAACTGGAAGACACATTGATGCTGAACTTTTTAAATTTTTTTTGCCTAGCTACCCACTAATTTCTGAGGCCCCCCACCCCCACCCCCCTCACTCCCCCTCACCCACCAACCCTGACCAGACTTTAGTTTAAAACCAGCTGAAGTGAACTTCCTGTTGATGAAATCTGATGATATTTCTGGAGGTTTTTGTCTGAACAGTCCCACTGAGCATGTGCAGATGGTGGACTTGTATTATGTGCACTCAGTGACCTGCTGCCAGTCATTCTGACCTGTCTGAGCTCTCAGATGAACAAAGTTCTGAACTTTTACCTCCACAGATCCTCATAGGCTAGTCATCTGAGTAATGATTAATGAAGCAGGTTATTACTGTCGTAAAGGGAGATCATTATGGGCCAATTTGTCTGCTGTCTTTTTTTTTTACGGATGATGAGTTTGACCTCAGTCACACGGTTTGAGAAGCAGTGGTCCAGGGTCCCATCAGGGGCCTCCAACTGGTTTCCTGTTCTTTGGAGTGTAGCTGAAGAAGAAACAGCTTGTTAAACTTCCAGCTGAAACTGCAGAGGCATAGAAATAAAACTCTGATGTGAAGTTGTCTACAAATAAAGTTCAATAGTGATATTTTATGCTTGAAGAGTTGGTACCATCTATTTTCTGCTTTATGAACAAACCCAGAATGCTGTTTAGTTGAATCCAGGCTGAATATTTCAGTTTGCTGCTGCTTGTTCCAGGTTTACATATTTAGATGATGTTCATTTCATGTCCCTTTTTAAACTTTTCTTCCTTTCACTTTTGTTTCTGCTTTCTCTTTTTATTTATAGTGAAGTAATAGGACAGACGTCAGAAGTGAGTTTTGAAGCCAACTGTTACTAGGCAACTAAGAGCAAATCTGCTGCAGAAACTTTGTTGACCACCACCAAACTGTCAATCACCACAACTCAAAACAAGCGAGTCTCATGTGGGCAAAACCAAGTATCCCCATGATTCAGTGTCTTGCAGACAGATCTTAAACAGAAATGGCTTTAAGTAGTGTCTTTCATGGTTGTGGGGGAAGTCTGATGCATTCCGCTTTACAACATTGCTTCAGCTCATGAAGCTTCTTGAACAATCACATACACTTCTCTAAGGGTTCTATATTCTGCAGAATTGGTCCCTATTTATATTCACTGAGCACTACAACAGAGTCATCCTACTCTAAACTTTCTGGATCTGTTAGATTGTGAAGCCTAAATCTTCTGTGTACTCTAGTGATGCACCTTTTTTGGCCTCACCCTCCCACTGCTCTCCACTCACTCTACTGTTATTGGTTACTATTTTAAACAAATCAGACATGTTACTTCCAGTCAGGTTTCTACAGCAATACTAACCTCTTTCATTCAGCAATGGTGCTATAAAGATGCACTGCTGTTTTTGTGAGGTGCAGGGGGATTGTCTTAAACTCATATGGTTCATTGAGTCAGGTTAAACGCTGTTGTAAGGCAATTCTTTGCGTCAGGTCTCACCATCCCCAGTGCGGACAGATTTCATCCTTCTGCAGGAGTTTGCTATCGTCCCTGTGCCCTGTGATAAAATTTTCACATTGTCACTCCACACAGAGCTTATAACTGTGGAATAAAATGTAACAGCATGCATACAACACAACTGGGTGGAATAACGGTACTACAGAAGAAACTAGATGTGTGACAGGTGCTAAAGAATAAATAAAATGACCTCTCTCAAATTGTGCAGCCTCGATCCTCTGATTTCTGTCTGCTGTGGAGAGGACCGTGTTTGGTCTGGCCTCTCACTGCTCCTACTGTTATTGTTACCTTCTTGAACCAGTCAGAAATATTATTGCCAATCACATTGCCACAGTGATAGAGACAGTCCCACCACAGCATCTCAACCACGTTCAGGTCTGGACTTTTATTTGAGTCATTCTTACTAAATGTGAGGTACCTCAACCCCAAACCATCACCCTTCCACCACCATGTTTGACAGCAGTCATGAGGTATTTCTACTAGTATCTCCAAACATCGTTCTGAACATTAGGACTTAATATCTCCATTTTGGTCTCATTTGTCCATAGGAGGGAGGTAAAGGGGTATTTAGCTCACAAAAATTTTTTTTTTTCCTTTTTGGATTTTTTTTCCTCCTTTTTTGTATGATTGTATGAACTCTGGACCTGTGTAATCTGGTACATCCTCCGGAGATCACAACCTGGGTGGAACTGGACCAGTTGCCAAGCTGTCAACGCTGCCGGTCTCCACCCTCTATGGGTGAGTTATGTTTCTGGAGGTGATTAGTCAGCTGGCTGAGTGTGTCTGCTGCTGCGTCACATTTAACTGAGGCGTCAGTCGCAACTGTGGCCTGGCACAGTGAGGTTAATACCACAGGTAACCAAGCACCATGAGGTCACATGGTTGACAGCTGAAGGCGAGGTCCTAACTGCCAGAGCAGCTTCATTTTCATGATCATGAATGTGTTTGTGAAGATTCTGCAAGGAACTGTGGAATACGTTGGGACGCCACATGTATAGTGTGTGTGCGTGCGTGTGACTGCAGCTGTCTAACCTCTGTACAGACACATTGGTAGGTCTGTCTGTGGAGGACATGGGGGATGAACGGCTACCCAGGGACCTTTGAGCAACACTGGAATGGTGCTGCTCATGTGTCCTCCTCCCTCCACTCGTCTGTCCTGCTCCTCCACAGGAGGAGTCTCTTGAGAGGTGTGTATGTGAGGGTGTGGGGAGGGGTGAGGGGTGTGGGGAGGGGTTTCTCTCTGAGCCAATCAGATTGGCCATCTGCCCAAGATGACGATGATAGCAGATGAGGGAGAAGAGGATGGACAGCATCCAAATAGAGACAAAGAGTCAAACTGGTTCTGTGCTCTGATTGGCTGCCTGGTGCAGTCAGGTGCAGGAGTCCTTCTAATTACCTGTGCAGTAACTGCACATTTCAGTCAACATTGGGCCAAGGTTTAAAATAGGGTTTGGAACATCAGTTCTGTGTTGCAACACATTCTCCTGGTTCCGTTCTGGCCTGTTTCAGAGAAGAGGGTACAAATCCAGGCTCATATCAAGACAGACTGCACTAAGTGCTCCTGTGTTACCTGCTGTGACATCCAGCAGGGAAAACACATTCAGATGATAACGCTCCCTTATCATCCAACCAACAAGTTCAGCAGCTAGTGTATGATGAACAACTTGGCACAATCAGAAAAGTTATGGTCTAACTGAGAGAAAAATCTATCATTTTCAAGTGCCAACATTCTGACCTGACTGAAAACCAAACACGATATTGCAAAAGTTACAGTTCCTTTTACTGACCACTTGGGTCTGGATCCAGACCTGCGGTTCTTCTACCGACCACTAGGGTCTACATCCAACGGCGTTATTCTCCAATGACCTTCATGTTAAAATGTTCAACTTTACAGAAGAAATAAATATATTTATATTCTGGAACAAAAAAATAATGTTGGTTGAATATCAATTAGCATCATAGGCTAACATAAACTAAGTTAGCCAAGCTAAACCAGGTAACTGAGATTGACATAAAGTGGGTGTGTCCCAACTAGCCTCAGTCTGTTTGTTCTGCTTGTGGGTGACTCCCCAGAGGCCAATAAATTATACATTCTACAGTATGATTTATATGCAACTGTTTAAGGAAGGATATGGAAGATAGACAAGTCCTTCTCTTGAAAGAAAAATTAAATTGCGTGGCATTCTCCTTTTTCAAAAATTCAATGGAAAAAACTCAGAACAACTCCTTTTATAAGTGTAACAAGAAAAAAAATCTGAAAATGTGACTTTAAAATAGCAAACCTGTGAGAAAAAAACATTCAAAATCCAGATTTCTTTAACTAACAAATTCAAAGTTCAGAGTGATTGTGAACCAATGGACTAAATAGAAACTATCTGGGGTTCAGGCTGCAAAGAAGTAATTTAAAGTAAATGAAAGAGTCATTGTTTGTTTTTGGTTTATCTAAATATCTCCACTTTTAATGACTTGGATTGTAAATGAAATTCCGTCTTCTGATTTCAGTGTAAAGAGTATGAACGGACCTTCAACCCACCAACTGACCTGCACACATCTGGCTGCTGCTGGAAACTGCAATGACCACATTTTAATCACAGTCCTGATGTGAAACAACTTCTCGTTTCCTCATTCTTTTAGTGGCTCTTATCAAGTGCAGACAGATAAAAGGTGGTGCTCCTTGTAATCAGGGAATCATTTCCCTAAAAAGTGACAGCAAAACTTTAAACACAATTGTTTCCTGGCTCAAGAAACATTGATCAGGTTGCCACATCTCTGCAGCTCTCAGGTCTAATAAAGTCTCCCCTCAGATTACTGATGGCCTGAGAGTCTTATCTCCTTCAATCAGCATGTCATCACATCCAGACACCTCTGCAGTCTGAGACAAAGCCATCCTGCTATCACACTGGATGGGATCGGTCTCAGTTACCAGGCAGATAATCGAGACCATGCCTCGTCAGATGGGGAAGCTGGGATTGATTGAGCTGGATCAGATGCTTATCAATTAAACATGAATTATTACATGTGAGTGACTTAAACTCATTTGGGAAAGACAATAAATTACAGTGAAGCATAGGATTTAATTAGATTACAGGCATGTGGTGACTCATGTGGCTGTTAATCATTCCAACAAAGAAACAGACTTAGAAATAAACCACTGATTTTATTTCTTTATGGACAGAATGAACCAAAGATAATTCAAGGTTTTTTTCTTCTCAGGTTTTATTTCATTTATTGTTATATACTGTATATCATTTTTTAGATTTCAGATCTAAAACATATTCCAAAAAAGGTGAGACAGTAAGTCTTACACCACTCTGTAATGTTTCCATTCCTTCTCCATACACCTAGAAGGTGTTATGAGGACATAATTGATGAGGAGTTTCAGGAATTTATTTTTATTCCTCCTTCAAACACAAAGACATGGTCTTGAAAGCAACAAATGTTGCTCTAAAATTGCAGTGTACTTCTCTGCATTACTGTTGCCATCATAGAAGTGGAAATGAACCTTGAACTTTGAATTCTGATACAGCCCCAGACCATCATAAACTCTGGATTCAAGACTGACTGTTCATAGAAGTCTGGTTGATCCTTTTCTGCTTCGATCCTGAGCACACAGTGCACATTTCATCCAAAAAAGATCTGGAAAAGTGATCAAGAACATAAATTAGTGTTTCACCTGCACATAAATGACATTTGTATTAAGTTACACAAGATGATGCTGAGTGTTGGCATACAGAATTAAAAAGGATCCTCATATAAAGCTTTGTGGTACTCCTTAATTCAGAGTGTCTCAATTAACACATTTTATTTGTTAATATTATCCAGACTTTCAGCTCATCAGCAAACAAGTTGGCAGGTAAAATTACAATGAAAGGAAGGAGGTAAAAGAAAAATAATGGTATTACTTCTACTAAGTGTGGTTGGTGATCATAATAATGGTTTGGTACATTATTTACCACTCAGGTTTCATCCAATCAAAATCTAGGAAAGATTGTGTGTTTTCAAGACAATGACACGTTTGCCCTGTTTTTGTATGCTTCTTCTGGTAACAACAATCCAAGAGTTCAAAACTGAAACTTGGGATTTCACAAATCTAGTACAGTTTTTCACTGGAACTGGATTTTAATGCTAAAAACAAAGGCAAAACTGAGTTCAGACCTGCCCTGTGGAAAATGAAGCTGTTTTTTTTTTTTTTTTTGTTCTTTGACTGATAGTTCCGACAGTTTTTTTCTGGTTGTTCGTACAACTTCACAATCAGTGGAGACTCAGCTTTAAACTGACAACAAGCTAGTGTTTGTAATATGTAGCAGCTGGTTTCTAGTGACAGTTTCTTAGTTGCTTGGTGTTGTAATTGTGTTTTGTTCAGGTGAAAATGGTCTTTATAGGATTAAAGCTGAGCTTTTTCCTGTTGGTTTGGTGCACTGTATGTCTGTATTACTGATGTCCATTTGTAATAACTGCCGGGGTACTGATGTCCACCATCCAGGTGGACAAAAACATGAGTCTCAGCAAGTTATACAACCTTCAAGAAACAGTTAAACTCTGTTTGGTTTCATGCTGTTGTTCTGACTGCTGACTCTGTGAGGAGACAGTTGATGTAAAGTGGGTGACACAAAAAATTAGAGCTGAAGAAGCACAGCCTCGGCTAACCTTCACTGTTTACACTCAGTCAGCGTGGCTTCATCAGGAGCTGGATCTGATCTGGTCATTAACTGGACAGAGCTGGTCTGTTGCATCAGCTGCTGTTGAAACTCCTCCCCTCGGGAACAAGAAATGCAGAAACACACAGCTTAGAGAGTGAGGAGGTCGAGGTGAACACAGATGCTCAGCAGTGAGGAGGAGGAGAAAAAGAAGGTCTGGTTGGGCAGCCCGCTTGAGCAACAGCAGCAGCAGGCTGACCGGGCCGACCACCACCCTTCACCCAGTTGGTGAGCTCTCTGATAGGCTGATGATGTAAATGGAAGGTACCAGAGCAGTGTACAGGCCCTTCTGAGCAGCAGTCTGCCTGGACACTGAGTGATGTGCTTTTGGGGTTCAAGTGTTCAGAGCACAGCAGCGTTGTTCAACACATGGAGTAGAGAGCTAACTGCAGAACGACTAATACTGTTGCTGAGACACAAATGCTGGACACTGTAGTACTACTGTACACACTCTGTACTACTAAATACAATCAATACCACTGGTACATCCTCAATACACCCTCTGTGCCACTGAACATATTCAATAGTACTGTACACCTTCCATACTTCTGTACAGCCTCTATACTACACAAATGTGCACCCACTATACTACTGAACAACTTCAATACTACTGTACACCTTCTATCCTACTATACAGCCCCTGTAGTATACTACTGTACACCCTCAATACTGGTGAACACACTCTATACTGCTAAGCACACTGTCTATACTACTGTACACTGTATATACTACTGGATGCCCTCTATACTACTGAAAACACCCTACCCTACTATACACACTCTACATTAAAATACCATCTGTAGTAATGCTTCTGTACACATTCTATGCTACTGTGTAGTTTTCATACTACTGTACACTCTATACTACTATATACCCTCCGTAGTATACAATTGCGCACCCTCTATACAACTGTACAAACACTTTCCGCTGTACACCCTCTGTAGTATACTACTGTACGCCATCTTTATTATTGCACACCCTCTATACTACTGAACACCCTTAATATCACAATGAATAGTCTATACTACTGATCACACTATATTACTGTACTGTTTACTGTAGTAAACCTAACCTCCCTTATCACTCAGGTCCACACTGTACCACCTACCTAAATTCTTCTGACTTTTTCCTAACTGCTGGGATTTCATCCTCATCAATGAAAACATCTTATCACTTAACATTCCCTTACATATTGAGATGCTCTTAGACTTACTAGGCTTAATCTTCATACTAGCCCACCTGAGGTTCATATTTATTCTTTCAAGTAGCCTCTTTGTGCATGGAGTTGTTGTAGTTACAAGTTTCAAATCATCCATGTAAGCCCAAACTGGTGGGAGCTGGATCACATTCTGCCGTCTCTCCACCTACAACCCATATAGAAGATCTAATGATTATTTCCATTCCCATTGTGAATACCAATGGGGAAATTGTACATCCTACTATAATACCTATTTCTAATCTCTGGCAATCTCTTCTTAAACCTGCTGTATTAATACACAACCTAATGTCCTGAAAATATGCTTTCCTAAAGTTAATAACTATCCCAGGCACTCCAAAATAATGAAACACACTCCAAATAAGGCTATGTGGTACTGAACCAAACATTTAGAAGATCTAGAAATACCACATACAAATTCTTTTTCTCAACTTTAGCTGTCTGAATCTGGTCCCAGATCATACTATCATGCTCAAGACACCCAGAAACCCCTTAAACACCTGCTTTCTGCACTGCAGTGTTGATTGAACTATTCCTTTCTAAGTAACTCACTAATCTCTGTGCAACTACACTGAAAAAAAACCTTCCTCTCTACATTCAAAAGAGAAATCACCTGGAGCTGGCTGAGGTTCGAAGACTCCTTCTCCTTTGGATTAGGGACACCTCCTGCCCTACACCCTGCTCTTGAAATTATTTACTTCTCCCAAACTACTCTTAACTACCTCCACAAAAATGTAAGGATATCAGGTCCACTTTTATAGACCCAATAGGGGACTCCATTGGCCACAGGGCCAAAGGAGCCTTTGCACGTCTCACTACTTCCTGAACTTCCTTCCACTTAGTTGGCATAGCACCCATCTCATGACCTCCTAATGGCGGCATATCAGGTGGAAGATGTATCTTTCTTTCCCTCTCTAAAGGAAAGCATTCCCTTTAAGCATGCTTAAAATTATCATCAAGTTTTTGTTAACTATTTCCCATTCTTCACTATTATTTACCATCTAACTCTGGCTTTTTGCTTCACTTTTCATGCTCTAGAAAATTCATCTAAACATTCCACTTCAAAATCCCCAGAATAAAATCAGCGTTGATCTAATAGATGGTGAGATGTTCTATAATGGATTATTTGGGTTTTCACTTCAAGTATCATAAAAATGAATGAATAAAAGTGAAAGATTTAGTCAGATTTCTGCTGTGTTCCATCATCATTTCCTCCAATCTGATAACATTTATACTTAGTTTTACATTTCTGCTGTAATTTCATGAGTGTTACCTTTACTTTGATACCAGATTTATTTAAATAAACCTTAGCTTTTCTGAAATAAACCTTTTTTAAAATTAGCTATTATTTTAGACTAGAAACCTCACAACACAGTAGAGGATTGATTGAAATCGTTAGTTTTTCTTTATAATTTCATTAGTCAGTAAGTTAATGCTTGTTTGTTTGTTTGTAACTTGAAACCTGGTGTTTCCATGCTCCAGGTTTTACATGATGACATTCTGCAGTGTGAATCAGAATGTTGTCATGACAAAGAGTTCAGGAACAAAGTGTGCTCGTTCCTCATCTTTGTCTCAAACCAGAATGATCAAAGACACCTGGGAAGACAAGCTGTTGCTTGTGATCAGATGACATCTTCTCATTTCAGACAGTCAGGTAACTGGCACATCAGAACCATCGTTGACTGAGTAAGGGGACTCCAGGCTATGATTGCTCATTTTTGATTTCCATTAATTTGACTGCTCTCTTACACCTTTGAAACCATTTCAGCACAACCCCACCTGTGAGTTTACAGTTAGGCATTTCATTTTGAAAAACTGTTTAAACACAGTGGACCTAAAATTACACAATAGTATAAAACACGAGTGTTTTTTTTTTGTTGTTGTTACTATGAAATAGCTAAGAATCTCAATCTAAATACTAGATTTCAACAACATATGTATAGATTTAGCAAACAGTTCAGTAATGTACAGTTTTTACTTTAAAATGCATTCAGTGCCTCACACACTTTTTAAATTTTCAAAAAATAAAATCAGGTGTCAAAATAAGATGTCACTAAAATATTCTATTATTGCCTATTATTATTATCATTTCCTGTTGATCACAAGACAGATGTTCACATCAGTCCTGACTTCTCTAGTATTGCTCCTTCTGAAGACAAGATCTCAACTCTCACCTCCCTCTTTTACTCTCACATCTTTCTTCTCTTCCCCAGCAACCAAAGGCTGTTTATTGCCATGTAATTTTTTGATTGTTTGATGTGGTGCATTTTTCCACCAATAGGAAAGATCCCATACACACTAAATCATGTATTTCTTAAGGAAGCACAGCCGTTGCATTGAGGATAAATGGGTCTGCCCCCTGTGAAAACTACAGAAGTGGTCAAGGGGGCCCATGCCACCAGCCAGGACTCCAGCTGTCTATCAGCACATATACATACAAATACACTGCTCAAAAAGACACATCAGAACTCAACAGGGAGAAAAAGAATTATGCCAGTCTCTATACTGACATGGCGGTCCGGGTTATGTGTTTGAAGGAATCTTTTGATGGAAATGAAACGATCGACCTACAGAGGACTGAATTCAAAAGTGAGCAACAATGCAGCGGACTGATCCATTCAGCTGAAGTTTCACTGCAGCAGCTCTGAATCATTCTCAGTTGTTTGTGTGGCCCCACATCCTTGTGTACATGCCTGACAACATTCTGAATCCTGAGACAACACATGATGTCATGGGGTATCTCCTTCAGGAGTATCACTGAGCTCCTGGACAGTCTGAGGTCCAACCTGGTGGCATCAGATGGAGTGAAACACAATGTTCCAGAGCTGTTCTAATAGATTTAGGTCAGGCAAGCATGGGGGCCAGTCAGTGAAGCCTGGATTGATTATCATTGACCCACCACCAAACCAGTCATCATGAACCCTGTTACAGGCATTATATACTCCACAGCTTCTCCAGATCTATTCTTGACCGTCACATGTGCTCAGGATGGACCTGCTCTCATCTGTGAAAATCTCAGGGCTCCAGTGATGGACCTGCAAATTCTGGTGATCTATGGTAAATGCCAATTCAGCTCCATGGTTCTGGGCAGTGAGGACAGGGTCCACTAGAGGATCCCAGGTCCTTAGGCCACCCTCATGAAGTCTGTTTCTAATTGTTTGGTTGGAAACATTAACACTGGTTGACAAGTCTAGATGTCAATTTAAAGAGCTCTGGCAGTGTACATCCCATTCCTCCTTGTACAAAGGAGTAGATCCTGGTCCTGCTGGTGGGCTATGGACCTTCTACAATCCTCCCCACCTCTCCCAGTGTAACTGCTCCATCTCCTAGAATCTCTTCCATGTTCTCGAGACTGTGCTGGGGTCATCTCATTGTTGCTTCTCCAGTTCATCTATTGTTAATTAACACCAAGGCAGCTGACACTGACTGACAACATTCCTCTGATACTGAACAGACAAGAATAATATCCCAGAAGTTTAACTGACTTGGTGCTATACTCTGATTGAAAAAGTGATTATTTAAACTTTTCAAACTATGTATATGGAATGATTGGCTATATTTAAACATGAAGGTCAGTGGAGATCAACTCACTGTTGGATCAAGACCCTAGTAGTCAGCAGAGGAACTGCAGGTCTGGATCCAGACTTTTGTGGTTGGTAAAGGAACTGCAGTTCTGGATTCAGACCCTAGTGGTCAGTAGAAGAACCGCAGGTCTGGATCCAGACTCTAGTGGTCAGTAGAGGAACTGTATCTGTATACAAGGCCAATCTGAGACCTAAATGGGCTGAAAAACTATGCTCTGTATGGGATTGTTCGTGGGTTTCCTGTTGGTCTTGTGATTTCTCCACAGTGGTTCTGTTCAGGTACATGGGTAATGAATGGGCAAAAGAAGTGGGTCCCATCAGGGCGAAACATGGAAGAGAACCAACGTGGTCAATTCACAGGGCAATTATATCTCAAACGGGTCTCACAGACTGATGTTGGACTGTTCTGCTGACTGGATTTTGTTTCCTGACTGCAGGTAACCTCTGCAGTCACCAAACTCCACCTCCAGACTGATTTATTAGTGATAAACTGTTGATACTCACACACTGAAAACATCACGGCACACCTGCAGGATGACACACATTCACCTGGTGTTTGGGTTCATCAGCAGTGACAGCAGATATTTATGGCCACAGTGCTGCACAAACCTGCTGTCTGTCACCTGCCAGTGCTTACATACCTGCAGCCAGAGCATTCCTGGCTTTGGACTAGCTGCAGGTTCACACTCATCAGGACTGAGAAACCCGCCGCTGTGGACAGGATCTGATAACCCAGCATAGCAATGAATGCTGCACAAGTGGAAAAGTACTGCTCCATGATTCATCTGCAGCATTCACTCCAAACCTGCCAGAGACAATGGAAATGTCAGTGGTGACAAACTCGGGTATGAGGAAGAACAAGGTTTGCAACATTCCCATCAGGTCCATCCAATTTTCAGTCCACATGGTGCTAAAACAGAACCTCTGCAAACACATGAAGAATGTACTAAAAGAGATCTTTTTGGGTTTAATTATGTTAAATCAAACACAGAAAATGAAGCCAGTAAAGCGAACATATCTGATAACAACAACTGGAGCATTCTGCATGTTTCTATTGTTTGTTATCACAACCCCAAGATTATTTTAGCAGAATATGAAAGCAATGCAGAGATTTAAAACTTGTTTTGTCTTTGATTTATTTGCAGTCTGAACCCTTATGTTCTTTGTCATCATTTTGATTTAATTTCTAAACATACATCCATTTTTATTTGTACAACCTCTAATGTTGCAACATGTCCCCAGACTGGCCAGGAGATGAACAGGTGGATTACTGCAGCATCTCCAGAAAAGTGGAGAGCTTAGCCAAAAACACAACTGTTTACTGCTGGATCTACATTCCTACTCAATTACCAAATGAAGGTAGGTAGTGGCCAAAGAACTTAGTGTCCTTTTGTACTTCAAACACCAAAATGTGGTCTTGCAGATGGCAGATGTTACTCTAAAACCTCAAAGTACTTTCCTGCATCAATGTAGTCATTACAGAAGTAGAAATGAGCTTAGCCAAGGTCACAGATACAACCTCAGACCATCAGAACCTGAGTTCTGGACTGATAATAGTCTGGATGTGTGATGAACTGTAGGCAGCATGGAAGTCATGGGTCCTAATGACAAGTTCAAGAGTGTTTGATACGCAGAATTAAGTCAACATTTCCTAAACACAGCGCTGGTGGAAGCAGATCTGATTTCTCTGGACTTCAAGTGGGTGTCAGTTCATGTTGGAATAAGACGTGTAGAAAAAAGTTAGTCACAGTCTAAGTCAGAGAGAAAGTAAGTCAGGTTTCAGTAAGTGAAGAACAGAGTGACAAGATAGTTCCAGGATTTATTAGAAACATGGCCTGGTTTAAGGAAGTACACTCTTGGTTGGAGATAAAATTCCTGAATTTAAACAAGAAAAAAAGAGAAATAAAAGTCTTTGGTAAGTCTGATATTTGAGTATATATATATGAGTATATAAAGATAGATATATATATATATATATATATATATATATATATATATATATATATATATATATATATATCTATA
>JAOWBL010001251.1:0-15705 GCA_028564865.1 Zenarchopterus dispar | reverse complement strand
ATGTATGTATGTATGTGTGTGTGTGTGTGTGTGTGTGTGTATGTATGTATGTATGTATGTATGTATGTATGTATGTACATTCAGCACTGAAGTGCTGGTGTTGAGGTTGGTCCAGTGGCTGCTTTGCGGAGTGTGTATATATGTCCCATACTACATGTGTTGTACCGAGTGAATCGACTGAAAGGGAACTGAATTATGATAATAAAGACAATTCTGGAACACTCATTTGTTAAAATAAATGTGTATTTGTATAAAGAACATTTTAATATTAATATTATGGTCACCCATGGTGCAATCTGTACTACGTTGGTTGGCATCACCCTTATTAAATCAAATATTTCAGAGATTAAGTTTTTAACTGACTTGGAAACCTATGGCTTATTCTTAGCAAAGATACAAATAGATTTCAGGGACTGTCAAAGTAAAATCATCCAAGTCCTCACATGCATTAATGAATAATCTGTGAGACTGAATCTGGAAGGTCTGAGGCAGTCCTGACAACACTGAACCAAGCCAGATGACCAAACTGGAACAAACTGGCACTCTTACATGCATTTCTTCAGAACTGGTTTATAGCAAGGAACCAAATGAACACAAGAGTGATCACAAGATCTGAGTGGAGCCCTATGCAGGGATTTATAGGCGCCTATGATCAACCCAAAGCAAAGTTTGAGACAACTAGTGCCTCGTGTTGGACACGTAATTTATTGTTCAAAGTTACACAAAGGGTTCCTCAGTTTACAATGGTTAAAATCCCTCATTACAAAGTTTGGTGCATCCAGCAGCACTACTCCCTGAAACCGGTTGACAGTGCTGGTTGGAGCTTGCATTGCCATCTCCACATCAGCCTATGGGTGTATATCCAGAACAGTTATGAATATTAGTGGAAACTCCCTTGGGAGATAAAACACTTATACAGATACCAACAGGAGGTCCATTTGAAGAGTACAAAGTGACTCTCAACCACAGTGTTAGACCAACTCCTGTTGACAAAAAAGAACATCCCTCCACCCCATGACTTACTGGTCACTGTGGGGTTTCTGTCAACACAGATGGGAACTCCAAAACTTCCTATTTCCAAGTCAGCAGTTTGGTTGTGTTCTTTAAGCCATGTTTCAGTAAAGGTGAGAACATATGTGCTTTTATACTATTTTATACTTGGCTTGAAGCTTGTCTTTTTTTCTGAAGTGACTGATGGGATCTAATGAAGTTGAGGTATTTTCCACTAGTGCACACCACCGCATCTCCCCCCTTTTCTCTGCCCCTATCGTTTGGACAACCAGTGGTGGTTTCCCAGTTTAGGAGGAGAGCGGATAATGTCAGCTGGGAGGATGGCCAAAGAATGAACAATGCCTTCACACCATCAGCAGGAAATCCCAGCTGTACTGTTGAGGCTAATAACATTCAGGAGTGCACAAAAAAAAAAAAAAAAAAATCCCAAAAACAAAACTCACTTTTGAGTGTGGAAAAGTCTTTTTTTTTCCTTCATCACAGATCAAATAAATATAGGTGAATAAATAAGAAAAACACGGGATAGCAGATAATGATATATAAATAAAACTTGCACACAACTGATGCTGAACATATATCCACAAGACAAAATGAGAAACTAATACAAAGTCCTTCTTAGACAAATATTACTCTCCATCTATTTCTTCTCAAACCATATTCAGAGAAAAAAGCTAGAGCAAAAGAAGTTAAAATGAACGTTCAAAATGTAATGAAACTGCCCCGTTACCAAATTTCACACTGATATTTTCTGGTGCTCCTCAAACTCTCCTTGCATCATTTTCTAAGTCAAAATTAAATATGATATGTGTCAGGCAAAGTTCTGCAGGAGAGCTTTAGGGGAAAAAAAAGATTGAGGGCTGATGTTGAGGATTTTCTTCTCTTCCTCTTGAGCGGTTTCTTGAGGGCCGACTACAGTTTATTCTATGAAGCTATGAAGAGAGATCCAAAACAGAAATTGAAGTTTTTCGATTTTTTTATACTTATGTACAGATAAAATATGATTTATAGTTCTATTTAGCAACTGTGCATGTAGGCTATGTACGGGACTTCCTCAAGGCAGACGTTTATACTTGTCTGTTGTTGTTTGCATCACTCTGTAATTGCACCACTTCAGCAGCCCCACTTGCAGTGCTGTGCTTCTCTTTGTTTACTTACTTTATGTACCACAGATGTGGCAACAGAGCAAATAAAACAGATCTTATGTGAGATGGAGCTGATAAATGCTGAGCATTAGTATTTATTACAAACTTACAAGTAACAATCTACCTAGGTGGAAAAGTGATAAAGTAGTAGTAAAAGCAGGAAATTTAATGCTGTCAAATGGACCTGTCACCGTTTACCTGGCATGTAGTGATTTTTCTGGGGAAGTGCAGATCATGCTATGACCATAACAGAGGTTACAATGTCGGCTTTCCAACTACAGCAGTCAAACATAGTCAGTTTGAAGCAATAGTCTATAATGCTGTACTCGGGTGCAAACAGCTATCAAATGCAAAAAAAAAAAAAAGTCAGCAAGGAATAGACGGAAAAAAAAACCTTTAGAAAACTGTGAAGCAGTGAACTTACTTCCTGGAAAAGACGTCTGTCCTGCGCCAGGCGTTTGGATGCAAGGGTTTTGGTGACATGATAGAAGGTTAGCAGTGCTCTGTGCTGCTGCAGGCCATCCTGACCCTTCACAGACTCGAGCAGAATGGGAATGAGCTCCGGCCACTGCCTCGGGCAGTCCAGACGGGCTACCTTGGCTATCAGTACTGCGATCTGGGTTGCTATCTGTTAGAAAAACACAGGGAGGAAAACATAACCTGAGGCTATACATTAACAGAAGGAGGATATGCCACACCAAACATGAAGGGTATTAAATTCCAAAACCTTTCAAGTCACTGACAAATATAATCTGGACATCCTCTTTAAAGTTTCCCTTTAGAAAGATAAAGACAGAATATATAATACCTTTTTGGGGAATATGCACCCCCAAAAGGTATATATTTAAAGAATTAAATGTTCTTTTAACTATTATCAATAGTGTATTATTTTGGCTTTGTGTAATTTTGGAGTGAAAATAAGAATGTTTAAATAATGTATTTCTGCTAAGCAGGAGATTTAAGTACTTTACATTTTGCATATTAATATATAATTAAGAAATGGCAGTTAACATGAATATTGGAAGGAAAATATCAGATCTAAAGGCAGGGAAAAGTAATGGTTCTGAGATGAGACAAATTAAGAATGTTTTACAGCGAAACACCCTCAGGAGTATTTAGTAGACTGTGGAGTTGTGATGCCGTAGGAGCTGCTGCTCCTCCACATCGAGAAGAGCCAGATGAAGTGGCTCGGGCATCTGGTGAGGATGCCTCCTGAACGTGTCCCTGGTGAGGTTTTCAGGGTACAACCCACTGGGAGGAGACCCTGGGGAAGACCCATGACACACTAGATGGACTATGTTTCTCAGCTGGATTTAGAACACCTTGAGATCCCCAAATCATAGAAGATATATGGTTCAGCTCATCTAGAATGCATCTGATGCATTCTAGATGTGTCAAAATCCATATGTTGTTTCTGAAAATCCAAAACAACATATTTTTCATTTTCTTTAAAATGTATGTTAAAAAATAAATAAAATCCTCATTCCTGCAAACAAAATTGTTATTTAATTAAGCCATTACTAATTTCTGACCACACAAAATCCTCAAAATTGAATTGTAAAAAGGGGTAAAAACTATTTTTAAATTGTACAACTTCTGAAGAAAAATTATTCACAAAACACACAATCTCTCATGGAGTTTCAATATGAGATAGAGAGGCTGTGACTGTTGAAATACATGGTGCTTAAATCGTATTCATTGCTTGCCACATGGACCCCATCAGCCCTGACATTACAGAACCGCCTCTCAGAGACATAAAAACCTCTCAAAGCCAGGATAGATAACCATCATCTAGGACCACATTCCACACCTCTCAGATAGATATATTACAAAACTGCTTAAATCTTCAATTACTTGTTTGTTCCAGCATTCCTGAGAACAAACAAAAAAAATGATCACCAAAAGTCTTATCTGTCAACGTACTAATAAACAGAACTTGTGTCTTTGATGATTTTTTTAAGCCTTCTTATTTACCAACATTTCTTTATTACAGACTATCATGTTGCAAAGTGTTGAGGTGCTTTTAGTCTTTTATTTTGTGGCTTATGGGTTTTTATGCAAGGAAATCTTGATGAAAATCGTTTTCCCCCGACTGTGTGTCCCATTTTCTCAGCACTCACCTGATTGACAGGCTCATTGAAGTTTGTGATGAGACCGGCACGCAATGATGTCTTTTCCTCTTCTGATAAGGCACTGTAAACACAGCATTCAAAAAGATATTCAAAGGTATGTAAGGAGGCTAGGGTAGAAAAAGAACAGAGCCCACAATGTAGCATAAGACAATTTTGAGATGGCTTTGGCAGATCTCATTTCATCCATCATGAACCTTCGTCTGGAGGTTTTTAAACATGCCTCACACACAAAAATGAAGATGAAATAAAACAGAAGAACATGAACAAGGCTAAAATTGGCTGAAGATGGGACTGCCACACTGACATCATAGCAAACCACAGCAAATGCTTGCTGTATCCCTCCAACGCATATTTTGTGGATAGGACAGCAAGCTTTCAAAAACTGACAAAATCAACATGCACAAAAGTAACTTTTACCCAAATTGACCCTGTTCTGTCTATTTCAGTTGCCACTGAAGCTAGACAGAGTTTTATAAGTCTAAATCACAAATCATATTATAACCCTGGGCAAAATGAGAAAATATGTGGATGAAAGATAAATTACCAGAGCGGAAGAGTGAATAAGTGAAGCAAGATCTGCTAAATAAACACTTTGGGAATATGGGGGTGAGTCAAAACTTTAAGAAATAGAGAATGATAGAAGTGCATTACTAAGCTACATTGTGTGACTGTAAAGCAAAGGGGAGCCAGAAAATCTGATTGTTGTTGGAAAATGACATAAAAGGCACAAGATGATTCATAATGCAAAGACGGTGGAGATATCCATGGGGAGAAACACAAAATCCGCAAATTTCTTTGGCTGTTTTACAGATTTGCAGTTCTACCACAATACATGTTGGGATAAGGCACAGTTTCAAGATGCCAACCCAAAACAGGTTGGGTGTGGGCAAGCCTTTTATTGGCAAGGAATGTTGGGAGAAGACCCTCCCATAAGCATTTCATCTTAGAAAAACAATAGCTAAAATACCAATGATACTTTGTTTGATCTGCAGTGACTCTTCCCTTTAAGGGAAAGGCTGGACCAAACCAGGGCAGAAAAGTATACTTTAAGACAGTGGTTCCCAAAGTGGGGAGTTGCGGTTTCTTGGGGGTCACAGAGCTACTGCAGGGGGTGACTATGAATGAATAAAAAAATAACTGTTTGGACACCGCTAGCATGATGGACAGCTTTTTAACAGGGTTCCCACAAAAAGCAGAAGATGAACCACTGCCAACTATGCTTTCAAACCAACTTCCATCCAAGCAAAAGAGCAGAAAATATGACAAAGCTTATCTTGTCTTTGGCTTCACCTACTCAATGGTGGATAATGAGGACAGACCACAGTGTGTTGTCTGTCTTAACGTGCTAGCTTGTGACAGTTTGAAGTCCAACAAGCACGTTTTTTTGTTATTTAAAAAAGGTTTTGTTAAAAAGGGCAGGGCAGGTCCTCCTTTCGTTTTCTTATAAACTGAAGGGGGGCTCACCAGAAAAAGTTTGGGAAGCACTGCTTTAAGAAATCAAGAGTTGAAATGTTTCCCCTAAACTGATCACCATTCAAATAACACAAAATGTACTAAAACACTTTGGGTCAAATAGAAAGGTCTGACACAGAGTCTATTGGGATTCACGTGTGTTTGTCGATGGAACAGCTGCCTGCATTGCTACACTACATTAGGTATTTCCCAAGTATGATCAATTTAAGCATAAAACCAATTGGAGTAAAGAGTAATTTTCATAATAAACAGCTCACAGCCCCCATGGAAGCAAAGAGCAAATCAAGTTTACTTTGCTTCTTAAGAGTCTTCACTTTTTTTTTTTTTTTTTCCAGATTTTAAGAAAACTTCCACTGTTATTGCTTAAAGTTTTTATGTGCTGAACCTTGGGAACAGTTTGCCTGAGGATGTCAGACAGGCTAAAAGCATATTGATTCATATGCATATTTCAAGCTTTTATGTGTTTTCTGTGTTTTATTATACCATTCTATTCTCTAGTGCATTTGCACAGTCTTATTGGCTTTATCTGTAATAAAGGAACTTTAAAATGCACAAGCAAAATGAAATAGAAGGAAATGCATGCTACAGTTCATTCAATACTGTTTTGTTTGTTTTTTGCTCTTTTTTTTTTTTTTTTTTTTAATTGGTATATCAACTATATTGACTGTTATGTTCATTACCATAATTTCACGATTTTGGACAAATGACACTTGTGTGTGGTCATGTACATCATTATTTAATGACATGAGAGAAAGTTTTACCAGTCATGAAAAAGCAATTGACCTTTTTCATAGCTCACTTCAGCTTGTCACAACAGCAGCACAGACGGAACTAATAGCATTAAAATGGCACCATTGCCCTCAAGAGGGAGAAAGTCATTCACAATATGAGGGTTGTGGGACTAGCAGCCATAATAGAGTGTAGAAATTTTTCATTATTAGCTAGCCATGTCTTTTTTTTCTTTTTCTTTTTCTTTTTGTCCTCATCTATGAAATGCTTACATTTCTGTCAGTGGTACCATTTATCATATACCTTTTAGTTTTTTTGTTTAACAAGATTCTACTTACCTTATGATTAAAGGTCATCTAGAAAAAGTTAGGAAAAAGGTAAGGAAACAATGAAATGAAATACATTTAAATAAAATAACTCCCCTTTTCCAGTAATGTGGCTTTGATTAACAGTTTTAGTTTAGTTTCTTCTTGCCTCATTATGTAGGAATTGTGGGTCGTAGGCATTCACTGAAACTGCTCTCCCACACCAATTCAAATGAGTTTAGGGTCTCTGGGTCACTGCAACACTTTGATTCTTTTTTTTTGTTGTTGTTGTTTTGTTTTGTCTCCCCAATCAATCTCATGTACATTTGTTTTGAGTTTGGGATCACTGTCTTTGTTGGCAAATCCATTTTTGGAAAAGTTATACCTATAAGACAGAAGGCCTCCCATTTGGACTCTAAAACGTTATGTTCCAATCAAAGACTGCGAGGCGCTTAAGTCATGTGGACAAAACAAGCTCAAACCATTATGCCTCCATCACTGTACTTGACAGATGCCATAACCATGTTTTCTTTAGGTGTTTGGAAGTACCCTTATAACCCTTCCTAGAATGACTGACAACAACAATCACATTTCTAACATTGTTGCTGACATCTTTCCTCAGTAGTATTATGTTAAAACACACACAAATACTCTAGGCCAGAGCTGCCAAAACATTTTTATCGATTTGGTCTCTGTTGTGGAAAAAGAGTATCTAATACCTCTGTATAATACATTTTAACCACTCGGTGACTGGAATACCTGAATAAGACTGAAATAATACAATAACACTAAAATAAAGACTTGGCAATATGGCTCAAATTCGTGAATTATTTAATTATCTTTTGTATGCAAAAAGGTCAAAACATCTCAAGTTTCAATACAGAAGTGACCAAGTAATACAGAACAGACTGAGATTTTAAACAGTGGCAGAAGCTTCCAGAACATTCATATCATGCTGAACTTAATAACAATCTTGCATCTATGCAAAGCAAAAGACTACAGGCACAGATATAACTGTAACTGTATGAACTGTAGTCATGATATAGGTCAGAGTGGCCAAGACTAATAATTCCATCACAGTCTCACTTGCTGATAATAAATTAATCAAATGGATTGACTATCCACACGTGGCTACTATTTAGCCTCTTAATTCCAGAAGCGTTGAGTTAATTTTTCATCGACTGCTTCTGCATTTTTGTTTAGCTTTTGTTAAATGAATAATGAAACAGTGTAAAATGTCATGTGGTGTTCTTCATCTGACATAATTTCCCCACTGCTCCCCACTAAGGACCAGATAGATTTCTTTTTTTTTTTTAATTTATAGAACACTTATCTATAGAACAGCAGTCTTAACACTTTGCTCAGACTGCTGAACTACTGCAAAAAGTAGACAAACTTTGGTGAGTGAAGAAAACTTCAAAAAGACAACTGCTGCAATATTTAGGATGGTCTAAGAATGCATGGTCTAAGAATACCCAAAGACAGAAAAAAAAACTTTTCAGTCAAGGCCAATGTAACATCTGAAAAAACAAGCTCATAAGTATAAACTGAGTTAAAATCAAGTCACAATATCTATAGTCAAGGAAAAAAAACAGTTGTAAAAACCTGAGCAGAGAGAACTGTAGACATAAGATATATCTGTTGTATCCAAAGCAAATATAAAAATTAAAAGAAAAAAGAAATACAACCCTAACAAATTAAGAGAAACTAATGTATATACTCTGTTCATAAGTCGAGATTTTTTTCCAGGATACTCGGTCTCAAAAAGTGCATTTGACTTATAAGCAGGTCAGTCTCTGTCAATATTTTTTCCTGTGTTTAAAGTCGCCCAAAACACGATCATACAAGGACGACTGAACTTCTCTAGGGCTTAATAGCAGCAAACAGCTTTGATAATCAATAAACTCAAAGAAAGATTTGTTTTTGTTTTCTTATCTTTGTGTTTTTAAAGAAAGTATCATGCAGTCTACTTGCTAATTATCCACCATAAAGTATGCTTTTACGATTACAGTTGTCACTAGCTATAATACGGTTCACCTTTTGCGGCCTCTCTGTTTCGCATATTTTTTTAGTGCAATTTTGCATGCTTAAAAAAAAAAAAAAAAAAAAAAAACAGCGTATGACCGCGCATTGTGTTCTGTGTCCTGATTGGCTAAGGGACTGTAGCCCAATGTCAATCAATGTCTTCTCTGCCGTGTCTCTCCATGCCAATTTACAAAATCTTAGATCGCTAGCTGTAAATTTTCTCCCCGACATTTTGTCGCAATGTCGACGAAATGTTCTGCACCGACAAAGGCACCTGTGGTCGCGCCCAAAAGGCAGAGGAATATGCTAACTATCGCAGAAAAAAGTTAAACTTCTGGACTTGCTGAAGGAAGGTAGAAGCTACGCGGCTGTAGGGCGCCATTATGGAATAAATGAATTTTTGTCACTACCGTAGTTATTTGTAAGAAAACGTTTATATCTGTATTTCTTAAACAAATGTTTGATCTTTGGTTTCGTTCTATCATACTGTACTTAATTTTCTTACGAAGGTTTGAACTTTAAGGATGTTTAAACAAGAGATAAATGTAAGACAATGTTGATGCCTGTCTGAGAAAAGTGTATAAACTGTATGGTGAGGGGTTTTACAGCCTTAAAATATATATAATAATTGTAAAAAATAATAAGTAAATAAATAAAGCTGACTACTTCGCGGATTTCGCCTATTGCGGGTTATTTTTAGAACGTAACCCCCGCAATAAACGAGGGGCCACCGTAGTCCCAGCGAACTCGTGATAAATTACCCGGATGTTGTGTCTCGGTAACTCAGAATAGCATCACTTACGTTTATTCTCAAAACCAAAAAAGCGCATTTGTGCACATACACAGATTTTTAAAACTGGTCAAAATAATATTTTTTAAAAACTGAGGGCGTACTAAGACAGTATTGATCAACTGACACACTTATGAAAGCAGAGGACCGAAACTGTTTTTAATCATCAAGGCATTAGATTTAAACCTGCTTCAAGCGCTACTTCCTGTATAAACACAGGATTAACAGATACAGTGACACTGCATACAATAATTACATACTTTAACAAACACCATCACAGAAAATATAAATTTTGTTGGAGTTGTTCTTGTTCACTGGATTTACCCAAGTTCAAATCTTTTTCTGTCCAAAAAACACATTTGACTAATGAGCGGGTCAAGGCAGAACCCTTGATTTTGACGCCCCAAAATTCCCCCTCAACTTATGAGCAGGTCGATCTACGAGCAAGTATACGGTAAGCCTCAAACACCAGCAAAAGAGATTACAGCTGATGAATAGGAACACTGCATGAGAGGATGCATTGTTAGTGTGGCAACAAATGAAAGCATAAAGATGAACACCACCACAAAGATGAAAAAAAGGTTTTAGTTGGAAAAGGGAGTGTGCAGGACTGGCAGCCATAAAGAAGGACAGATACATGCAGGCACTTACTGAGGTGCTACTCTCCTCCAGTATCTGTCAATGCCATTTTTGAAGTACAGCACAGCCAGCCACCTGACATTCACATCCAGCATGTGGTTATTGAAGATGTTCTGTTGGTGGAAAAAATAGATATGTGTCACAATTTCATCTTTGTTTACTGAAATGTGCAGTATCAGGATATCTAAAGACACAATTCATTGTAACAGCTCAAATCACACTATCGAAAAAGAGCAGTGGCTCAAATCAAAGTATGTCACTAATCTCTAAATCCATCAGGGCACTTGTTACGAGGACAATATTTAAAAACTTCACTTCAACTTTGAACGTCTAAGCTGCACATGCTTCAATAGTTTTTATTTTCTGCAGCTGGTAACATTTCTGAGCTGTAAGATGTAGTCCTGAATACAGGCATGTATGGTCAGTCTATTTAGATTTATTCACGACCATCACACACAGTAAAGAGGGAATTCTTGGCCTTTGTGTTTTTATGTTTATGAGTAACATAACTGAGGTTACATTTTTGCTTTTACACCAATGTATATACATCCATTTTTAAGAAAGCTCCACAATGAAACATGATAATCCAATGTACAAGATAGAATACTGCTCTGTCACTCAGCTTTTATTAGATCCATCAATGAAACTAGAATTCCACTGGTTTAGCTGTTGTTGCAGATGTACCATATCTGCTGCAAGCCACAGTCATAGCTCTCCCAAAATAAAGGAGATGTGGCACATTGTGCACCTCGGCTTAATTGCTACAGACCATGGCACCAAAGGCAGCGAAGCATAAATCCAATTTTGCTGAGAGCATCACTTGACATTTAAAATAGTTTGTGAATGCCAAGGTAAAAAATACACCAGAGTCTGAATCTGATTTAGGTGTGTTTTCAAAAAACTAGAATAAAGAATGCCCATACAGTTACTTTTGAACTTAGAGCTAGTTTGCCTACTGTGGTCCATTCACATGTGCAATACAGTCTTCAAGAAAGATGCATCATCTTTACCTTAAAAACACTCCAGAATTGCAGCTGTGCTGAGTTCACTGAAGTCATAAATTTATGCAAAGGTACACTGCAGAAATTGCAGTATGGTTAACAGTATGCACTGAGCTCTCTAGCTTTTAACAATGAGTTGTTTTTGTATTGTTTCCATACTAAATATATGAATATCCAAAATGTTTTTGAATAAAAAAACAAGTAATATACATATCAAAACATCTCTTATCAACCTTCACTCTTAAAAAGCATTACATCTCTAATGTGCTGCACAGATTTTAAAGGATGTGGTCACTTGCTATCAAAAGTGAAACTAATACTTAAATAGGTACTATTCGGGGCTGGCTTCAGTTTTCTTCTGGATTCTGTAATATCACCCTGATTTCCTCCTCTTGACCAATCTTTGGAAAGTTACCAATTTTAAAAATAATTCCACAAAGTGTATTAGACCTACCAGATTCACTTCCTTGTTCAAAAAAAGTTTTGCAAATACACTACAATCCCTACAATCATAGGAGAAAGCAAATGTCATCAACATCAGCTTATGACATTTCTGTGGTTTTCCAGCCAGCTGGCTAGCAAAAAGTCCAATAATATTGAGTTTCCAATGTGTAAATATTGCAGCAAGCACTTCTTGATGTGCAGGATCCAGTGAGTAAAAATTCCTGCTTCGTACAGTTTTTGGTGACCTCTGTTTTGTGTTTCACTCTTTTTCTCACTTGTGAGATGGTTGTTGGGTCAGCCATAACATTACCGGTACTTGGAAAATTTAGCCTCCCCTACCTTAGAAGTGTCCCCATATTACAATTATTGTGGTCAACAATGTCAAGCTGTTTCTTCACCACCCTTGCAAAGCTTGATAGGGGCATCACTACATTTAGTGCTAATTTGGGAGGGGGAGGGGGGGGTATCAAAACCATTTGGAAAAAAAAACATTGTACTTTACAGGAAACTTTACAGTAGTTTGTGGAGTGGGACTAAAGGTTAAGGGCAACACCTTTTGCCTCTAACACCGTTTGCAAAGAATAAAATATTTTCATGATCTGCTCTTTTTCTAGTAATTCACATGTAATGTCATAGTTCATGCTTTGGGGTATGCTGGTAACTTTGAATCCTGTTTGAAACAATATGAATGTGGCAGTTTTTACAATTAAATGGGTTGAAACATATTTCTCCCTTCATGTTTTCTTTCTTCTGCCAGAACCTTTGACAAACAAGTTTTATATAAATTATACCTGCACAACTTTAATCTCTATGGTTGTGATTTAGAATAAAATTTCATTTCATATACAACATCCCACAAACATTTTTTGATACAAACAAAAGATACTCCACACAGGCACAGCACTTTCATTGTTGGGATGGCAAAATAAATACATTTAACTGTCTTCTTGCTTATTTCTTCTATATCCATCCTCGTACTTTGTTCTATAGTCACAAAACTGCTGAAATAAAATATTGCTTTGCCAATGTTAGTTTTCTAAATATCCAACAACATAACTGGTGCATCCTTCTGTGACCTTAGGAAGTTCGCATTCTGTTCTCGTCCTTACCTCACCATAACAATTCTGAGTGATGTGCCTCATTACAAGAATAACGCCCTGGAAGGGTAAAGTCTAAACTTATGACAAGCTTTGGCCCATATTCTGGTAGAAGACATCGCGTAGATGTCAACAGAAAGAAACATGAAGATTCCAGTGATTTGACACGAGCTGACCTCAGAGGGTCAGAAAAAATGTCACCTCAAAACATAAGACGGCAGCACCTTGACTCCTCTAGCACATACCACTGGAATAGCAAGTCCATTTGAGACTAGTAACATTTTTGACAGGTTTATTTCACTTTGACATCACGCCTTACCAGAAGGACCGAGTAGAAACCTGGCTGGGTTTCCCATTGTCTGAGCAGTTCCTCAGCAGGTTTCAGCACGGCTGTGTCCTGACTGGTAGCTTGGGTTAAAGCCTGCAGTACCACTGAACTGGCACTGTCCATATCCATAGCAGGATATATCTAGAGGGGAATATCAGAGGAGAAGGAGAGAAAGCCAAAAGAAGAATTTCATTTTTATTTCTAAAAAGAGAGAACACTTTCATTATCTGGCACAGCTACATAGAACATCAGCAGTAAGAACTTATATCAGCCTAGTCAAAAATGTCAAAGAAAAAAATATTTTGCTTTTACTTGATCTGGATGTTTTATTTCTGCCACATTTGATTAAAGATCAAGTAGGGCTGAAATCACTGTTATACACACCAAAGAAAAAGAAAACAAAAATAGGTCTTCTAATGAAAGAAAGTGTACAAATGGAGTCATTTATCCTGAAATAAACACGTCTACATATGAGATATTATTCAAACAAAGGACACAAAAATACTTTTTTTTCTTGGAGAATTTTTTTAAAAAAAGACTACTAGAGGAAGAAAGGTGGTTTTCATTCCTTCTTCGGGCAATGGTGGGGATAAATGTTAAGCAAGGCTGCCATCTACAGCCGAAAAACAAATATTCACAAATAGATTTAAAAAAGTTTCTGGAAATTAAATATTCATTAAGACCATTTCTTTCTTCACATGAGAATGGCTCTGCAAAAACACCTGTCAGCTGCTGAGACACAACCAAAACTGAAACTTTCAGAAGTTTATTATGATACTATTTAAAGCATGAGAACTTGCAAAAGATAATTTTCAGTCCTAAATGTGGCGTTAGATTAACACAAGTACATTATTCTTAATTATTAATAACACTGGAATAAAAATGTTACTTCAAGTCACAATACAACAAAGATGGCTTTTCCTCCACATCCACACTAGTCTTTTGATGGGATCTGCTTTTTCTTCTAACCTAGAATTTCCTGGAGTACTTTTTTATAAGATAAGATTGATGTTTACATTTTCTTTCGGTTCCAAAATCATATATCAGAATGTCATCATAACGTGGTCCTTACTCAAACAACAGCTCAATTCTCTTTAAAAAGCTAGCAACAGAAATACTAAAGCCAGGATCAGAGATAACCACAACTTGATGATGGTCAGCTGCTTTGGCCTGGTTTTCTGCTTCAGGCACACTCACGTAGAAAACAGCATCATTTACCTGTCTATACAGAATTCATACATCTCATACTCTGTTTTATAACAGCAGCTGATCATATGAATGGACATGTGATAAGAATATTAAAATTGTTTTTAAAAAAAAGGTAATACAACTACAGCTCATAACAACAGAGGAAATCTTGCAGAGCTCATTGAGCTGTTTTCATGAAAAACAATCATCCAACCATCCTTCAAGCATCGTTAACAAGGTGCAGTTTCACAGAAATCTCTTAATCCTTTAACATTATTCTCTTTACGTGCATGTTTTTCTGGCATTGTTCAATGAAACATTTTATTATTTACTTGATGAAATATTCTTATATACTTTGATAAACTGAGTATAAAACAACAGGCTTAAGTCATGATGGACAGATAGACAGATGGTCTGATACACTATCTTGGGTTCTCAGTTATATCAAGTATTTACTGAATATCAGCAGTTTAAAACAGACTTGCTCATATATTGGAATAAAATATAAAATCATACTCTATTTTGGCAATATTATTGCTGCTGCAGTAACAACACAGACAGTCTAATTCAATTGTGATTGCAAAGCTTCTTCAGAAGCATCAGTTTTGCATGTTTTGTTTGGATACTTTGCATATTCTCTTAAAACTTTGTCGTGAGATGTTAATTAACTACTAATTTCTGGTCTGAAAAACTGCTGATTTTTAGTTCAGCTTAAACTGCCTTCAGGACCATCAATGTAACATATTCAGAGCAGAAAAGAATGAATCAACATTGTATTCTTTTTAACTTTGCAAATGACAGTCATGTATATTCACTGACCGACTTAACACAAAAGTTTCTGAATATCTGTCAATCAACTGACAATCCAACTCTGATTCAAATATCAATCAGGATTTTGGGATGTGAGCCATCAAAATGATTTGATCTGAGAATATGGTCAATTATTTGGGGAGGATTTGACAAACAGTGTAATTACATTTGGCTAATGAGACAATATCAAATCTCTACTAGAGCTGGCACAGCAATATGTACCACTGGATATACTGCTGAACTACACATCCCAGAATGCTCTGCTGGTGGCTCCCATGTGTTTCTCCTGTGCACAATTTGCTAAAAAAAAAAAAAAACTCAGTACACTGCAGCACTTAGTTTATGCAACAATTTGCCAACTTTGATGTCCAGAAATATAGGTTTGAACTGGTCAGTAATCTGTTTACAGTTGACATGGAAAATGCTTCAACCAGCCTCCAAGTGGAGCTGATTGAGCTTTAGTGTAGTGACACCATGTACTAATACATATACATACAATACCATGTAGTAATAGTCAAGTCAAGTTTATTTATAAAGCACATTTAAAACAACCAGAGTTGACGAAAGTGCTGTACAGATGAGGTTTAAAAT
>JAOWBL010001250.1:0-15705 GCA_028564865.1 Zenarchopterus dispar | reverse complement strand
TGGATGGATGGATGGATGGATGGATGGATGGATGGATGGATGGATGGATGGATGGATGGATGGATGGATGGGTGGACCATTGGATGGATGGATGGATGGATGTGATTATTTTAACAATATCACAGTAAAATATTTATATATTGTTTGTCTAAAGTTACATTTTTTTACTACAAAGACCCACTAACTGCATATTCATTGGATTAATTTAATTTTTTAAATATATTTCATTCTAAATCTTTCATTACATCTTCTAATGTGTACGCTGTCTCTGTTTCCTGCACGTTTTCATTCCCAGCTCATCACATACTGAAGCTTGATTGAGTGTTTGTGTAAGATTTTAATGCGAGGAGGATCCCTTATCATCAAAAAAAAAATAAAAAAAACAATTAATGTATCACATAAAGAGGCGGTGGATAAACACGTCTCCCAAACATGAGTCATGTTTTAGTCTCAAACTGACATTGCTTTATTTTCATCTTTATATTGAGCCACATTACTTCACTTCAGTACCTTACACACTAACTTACACACTTTCTAACACACTGAACTTATATGGTTACGGTTACAAAATCTCAATGGTCTGGCATTCAAGTAACCATAAAATACATTTTATGACATCAACTTTCACCAAACATTTTCCACGTTGCCATGGACACGTGTCCCCTGACTGTTGCTAAAACCAGTCCAGGAAGTCCTGCACGTCCAGAAGTGACGGTTTCGGGGTCCCCCTCTGTGTCCAACACCAACGCAGCTGGATTCTGACCAGGTTTCAGCATGTGAGAAGCTGGAAGCGAGAGTAGGCCGCTCATTCACGCCGTTTTGATGATTAAAGAAAAACCTCACTGAGCTAAAACTGAAGTGGGACTGCAAGGTCTCATCTGGTTCTTTTTGTCGTTTTCATCAGTGGAAATGACTTTAAGGGATACTTGTATGTTCTTGTACTTTGCAGAGTGGTTGTTAACTAAAAGCCCAAAAGTAAGCTAAAATGCTTCTCACTTTAAAGCCATTCTATGTAGTAATGTTACTTCTGACCACATGGGGGCAGTATGTCACAAGAAAGGTCTCTTAGCCCCCGACATGAGACCGCAGACTGTATAAGAAGAACTGGATAAACACCCTGTAATACGATCCATGAGTATTTTTTTCCCCCTCATACTTCGTAGTGCCGTGTTGTAAATGGGCGGAACGAGCAGGTAGGTGTTATCCTGGACCCCAGCTTATGGAAGTGCAGATGTTGTTGAACAGCTGGAAACCAACTGGAACACAGCCACCTTATTTCAGGGACAGGTCCATTGGAGTCCAAAAGTCCGACCACCTTTAGCCCGCAAGTTATAGGCTGATTGACTGCAGGTCCAAGCAGACTTCCACTTTGAAGGATCCTGGAATGATCCATTATGGCTTCCAGATCCTGCAGAACTGCCGGTGAACATCTGCAATAGCACCTTCTGCATCAAGTGTCATCTTGGTGGCAACATCAGAAATGGCCACTGCATTCAGCTGACATACAGTAATCACAAACTGCTCGCTCTTAGCTTAGCTTCGTCCATCCAGACCAACCCAAATCTAGTTATGTTGGTCTGTTTGTACAATTAACAACACAATAAAACATATTCTCTTTAAAATATGAAGGACAATGAATAACAGACAATGTTAGGTCTTTAGTCACAGCTCAGATATCAACACATTGGTTAGCTATGCAAGCCGCCAATCAATAGGTCATACCACTATTTATATATAAATACGTTTCTTTACAGAGGTTCTTCTGATATAATATAAAGATTTCTCAAGAAGTGCACCTCCAGTGGTACAAAGTGGCATTACATGGCTCTCAGACCTTCTCCATTCATTAGTAGAGTACTGTCAGTGTCTCTTTTGTCAGCAAAGCAGCTCTATAGGCCCCCATGTGGTCAGAAGCGGTATTGCTACATAGAGTAACTTTAAATTTTAATTTATAAAATTACTTTTTTTTTTTTTTTTTGGTATGTGACCGATTACATTGGTTGCTTAGGACCCTTCCTCACATTTTTAAATGTAAGAAGGGTAAGTGAAAGTTTCTCAGGATCTAATAGGTGATTATATCAAATTTTATTGAAGAATGGAAAAACATGAGTCACACAACCCCATAACATTTATTTGGTCTTTTTTTTTTTTTTTTTTAGGGCCTCTGGGCCCAGTACTTACCTAAATTACTCAATAATGTAACTGTAAGGTGATGTAACCTTCTGAAAAACAATGCTTTATTTCATAAAGTTATACGTCACATTTAGAGAAGGGTATCTGTGTTTCTGATTTGATCTTGTTCAGCTGAATCAAAATATATAAATATTATATTAAATATGGTCTCGTCTCCTTGGATACATGATTACAACTCTGAGAGGCAGTTTCCTTGTTTTCAGCTGACTTATGATAAATGTTGTTCATTAAAAAAGGGACCAGAAAGCCTGTTTTATTATTAAAACAGTCTCAACCTTGATCATACACAGGCTTTATAATTGTTTATATGAAATGGGAAAAAGAGGTTTTTCTTTTCATAATGTGGTAATGTGAGATTTCTTTTTCTTTTCCTTTTACCAACACAAAGTTGTAACCGGTGACATTTAGCTCAGCTTGGTATACCGGCCATTTGGAGATTAGATTAGATCTGACTTGATTAACGTTTATAGAGAAGTGCAGCGAGAATCCAACTCGAACTGCAGAAGAATAAAATAAATACAGTAAATGCTAAACCACACCTTTCCAGTTTGTAAAGTGAAAGTGACCTACTGTGCTTTATACTGTAGATTAGTTCAAGTGTGTAGGGTAGTTATATACAGACAGCATGTGGGTAGAAGTGTGCTCGTTTATATGTAGGATGTATTTTGTGTTGAGGTAACAGCCGTGCAACAAGAAACTGACAGGAAGTAGTCCTGGGTCGCTCGAACAGCCCAGTGGCATTTTTATCTCTGTAAGATAGAAGTCATCGGTGCCTTGGCTTCAGAGTAAAAGCTGCTCCTCGGCTGGCTGGTGTGGGAGTGGATACTCCTGCAGCGTCCACCAGATAGCAGGACGGTCAACAGTCTGAGGTTTGAGGAAGATGTGTCTTTGATGGTGCTTTTCGCCCTACGTGGTGGGTAGATGGACTCCAAGGATCTTTTGGTGGGTAGTTTTCGCTACCCACTGTTCCCAATAGCGAGGAAGTTTTTTGGCCCATATCTGCAGTTTGCTTTTATCCTGGTTTGACATTGACTGACTCAAGGTGATTGGTCCTAACCAGAAGTTTTGGCCTCGTCCAGCCCTAACAGCAACACGAGTTTGTCACACCTCGTGGACTTTGGGACACATCTGGCCGACACAGCACCAGCCAGGGCCGTAACAAATCCATGTAACCCGGATTAGTGTGTCTGCAATCTCCACGTTTTTGACACCTCTTTCTTTTCTTTTTTTCTTTCTCGTAGTGCACGCCGCCATGCTCCTAATGGGCGGGACAAACAGGTCGTGAAACCCGACTGAAACACGCCCACTTTACGTCAAGCACCATCAGTCACTCTAGCTCGGCTAACTTACCTTATCCCAACCCATGATAAATAATCTTACCTGACATTGTCTCTGTTACCAGGAACGGTCCCACAAAAGAGGCCTTCAGGAACCTCCACGAGACGGAAAAAGGTTCCTGTAGTAGGAGAGGTGTTCAGATCGGTCTACAGGAACTACCTGGTGGGGGAGGCGGGGGAGACGGGCGTCTCTGCTGATCGGGATTTCTAGATTATGTTGAATCCTCTTACATGAACATAAATCACATGAACGCAACTCGTTTGAACAATTTGGACCAGAAACATTTTGCTTTCAGATGGAGATTATGAGGAGAATGACAGATGGACCGACTAAGAGGTTCAGGTCTTGTTGGTATATTTCACCAGTGGCGAGGTCAAGTAGGGCTTTTACTTTTAATCTCAATCACTGCCACCAAGGTGAATGTTAAAAAAAAAAAAAGTAATGTTCCTTCTATGTTTCAGTGTTTCTTCCTCTATCTTCTTTTGTTGCATTCTTCTTTTTCATCTCCTTTTATGCTTTTGGCAGTTTGTGAACAGCAAAAAAAAAAGTACATCACTGCCGTAATGTGGTCAGAAGTGTTGTTTGTTCAGCCATTGGTTCTTGCGTGGCGCTATAGTGTGATGGAGGCTGGAGGGGCTGAAGGGGGGTGGGCGGCCATGTTGGACGGTTTACCCTGAATAATCGCTGACGGAAACCCACCTATGCATTCTTCTCAAGTCCAGCCAGCGTTAGAACGTGGATTAGCGGAGCTCTACTGGGACCTGGCGTGGACCAGTGGATTTTTACCCGTTGTAGTCAGGCGAGCCTGCGAGGTAGTCGAAGTCGAGTGGACTTCAGCTTGAAAGGGGCCTGAAATTATCCCCTTTGTCTTCTGTTTCCTTCAGATGATCCACACTGGAAGAATGGATCGTGGAAGGTTCTGCTGCGAGACAAAAATTTGCAACAGAAGCTTCCATTTCAAATGTCATTTTGGTGACAATTTAGCGCGTTTAGCCAACAATTTATCCAACAGTTGGTTAGCAATCTCAGTTAAGCGTCGTGCTAAGACCCTTCAGACCAATCCACAACCAGCCACACTGGTCTGTTAGTAAACTTAACTGCACAATAAAATATATTCTCTTTTTTAAAAAAAAATTACACTCTGTTTGGTTTTCATTCACAGCTCAGAAGTCAATCCAGTGCTGTTTAGTAAAAGTAATGACAGTTAGCCGTTGGCCGTGCTAGCTGCCAATCAAAACTCCCTTATTATACATAAACTTATAGGTGTATATGTAGCAGAAAAAATATTAGCCCCCATACAGTTGTCACTGATATGAAATATAATGATGGATATCAATTTTTTTTTAAATTAAAGTGTAAATGTGTTTAATTTCTGCTGCAAAACTGGACATTTTAACATGAAGGTCGATGGATACCGACTCGTTTTTGGAGGCGGCCCCTAGTGGTCAGTTTAGATACTGCACGTTTTTCCCACTTCCAAATAATGAGTTTAAGAGCACAAATGCACCAGCTGGAACAGACCATCACACAGCACTTCTCACTTAAATAAAAAATAAATAAACTTTTAAAAATTAAAATTACACAGCGTAGACATCAGAGATTAACAGGTTAGAGAAATCCAGGCTTAAACAATTTACATAAAAGTCAGGAGTGAGGAACACAGAGCATAAATTATTATCATCACTGACCTTTCGTGAAGGCATTTAGTCTAAAATAGCTCGAAAGTCATGATCTACTCCAATCTGTTTTAGGGAACTGATTTAGGAGAAAAAGAAAAAGAAAACAGGAGGAATGTTTTTGCACAGTTCAGCATGTGCCGAGGAAAAATGGAAAGAGATAGCACACAGAAGCCTGGGAGGAAAGCCAGAAACTTCCTGTACTTTTTCTGAAGGACACGCAAGCAAAGATGTGAAAAACAAACAACAAAAAGAGAGCATATCAAAGCCAACTTTGTAAACAACAACATGCCATTGATTTCAGCTGTGGGCAGATAATTCAAACTGTCCAATAAAGTTCAAGAGGCGACGGTGAGTAAGAGGTTTTAAATGAATAATGCCCGAGATGACGTCAAATGCACATAAGAATGTTTTTCTTTCAAAATATCTGTTTCTTCACAAAAGTACTGTTTGTCCCATGACTAAAACATTTCCTGTGTTTGTTGATGGATTGATATCCACTTTAAGGAATAATATTTGTAATTTTTTTTTTTTTTTTGATCTTGGGTTAACTCAACGACTCCAAAACTTTGTGAATATGTTAAGAAAAAACAAATGATTTCATTACAAGAAAGACAGAAGCCTTTTGGGTAGTTTTCCTGTGTGGAGCCATGTATCATCCATTTCTCTTATTTAGAGATTATCCACGTTGGAACAAACACACACGGGCGCTGATGAAATTTAAAACACATGTGATGTGACGTATCCTCGAAATAAAGAGCAGTGGCTTTTCAATAGACCGAAAACACCAAACATCTGTCACATGGCAGTCAGAATGAGGTATAAAGGATGGCTTTTATCTGCAGCACGTCAGGATATTTGATCAACTTCTCAGGAATGTTTGTTGTTTCTCTTTTGGATCTTAAAGATGTTTTTTTTTTCCAGATCCAGAGGTGCAATGTGTAGTGGGAGGCTCACGTTCTTCACAAGTGGGGGAAAAATGCAAACTCTCTTTTAATCCTATATTTTTACATAAATACAGAATAATCCACTTATCATAATGGGTCTCTGTATTAGTCTCATACAACCTCAGAAGACCAACGAGGCCAATATCTTCATTGTGCTATTATTACCGTATTTTTCGGACTATAAGTAGCACTTTTTTCATGGTTTGGCTGGTCCTGCGACTTATACTCAGGTGCGACTTATATATTAAAATATATAATTTCACATTTTCGTTACTTTCACGCTGACAGCCGTGAGAGGGTGCTCTAGGTTTGTGTGCCAATATCTGCTACTCCTATTACTACCACTGAAATAAAAACTTAAACATAAACTTATAAAGATATTGAGATCATTATGTATTTCTTAGCTGGTGCGACTTATACTCCGGAGCGACTTATAGTCCAGAAAATACGGTAATTTAAAACAAAAAAAAAGTTTTTAAACAAGTGGACAATACTAAGCACCCTCATGATTCAAACATTTGTAGATCATTTCCCTTATGATGCATTTTTCAGTTTCTTGAATGTTGTGGAGGAACTTTAGCGATTCTTCTTTATAAAGTTAATTCAGTTCATTTAAGCCTTGAAGCATTTTTCTTCCCGCCGCTGCATTTGAAAAGAGTTGAGGTCCAGGCGGGGACCAGGTCATTCCAAAACCTTGGTTCTTTTACATTTTAATTGTTCTGATGTTAAATTGCTGTTGTGCTTTGAATCATTATCCTGTTTCTTGACTGAGTTTTACCTACTGTTTGTGGTCAAATCGAGGATCAGGTCCTGTGGCACTTTTGCGGTCATTGACTCCAAACCATGACCCTTCCGCCACCATGCTTGCCACTGGGGATGAGGTGTTTCTGCTGAAGTGCCGTGTTTGGTTTTTGCCATCAAGAATCTCCAGATTTCTTTTAGTTTGTTCAGATTTTGTTTGTTTTGTGGACTTCAGTTGTGCTTCCACCTTCTTTTTAGAGAAAAGGGTTTTTTTTTTTTTTCCTGGAAACCATCCCAAAATAAACTTCAACATTCACTGTGTCTTACAGGGTTTGAGCATTGCATAGTCGGACCATGTCTCAAACCTGTTGGGTTATACACTTCTGGAAAGTTTAACAACTGTCTTAAATGCATTCCACTTGTGAATAGCTCATAGCTCATTCCAGATTTATATTCATCACAAGTCGCTTCTCTAAAATCATTGCTGATGTCTTTCTCTCTTGGCATTGTGTTAACACACATGTGACTTTTCCAGACCAGGAAACTGCCAAAAGGTCTACTTTTTCTGAGGTCTGCACACCAGTTCACCAAAGACTGATGATTGGCTGCAACTTCCCTTCTTAAATCCTATGTGAGGAAGAAGGTGGTACTTAGTTTTGACCACGTTTTTTTTTTTCTTTTTAGGTTCTTTTTATTTTTATTAAATAAATAATGACACAGTGAAAAAAAGTTAATCTAAAGTTACACTAGCCTTTAAAGACCCACAGCAATTATTTTTTATTAAACGAGGGGGTACTAACTTTTGCATGACTGCATTGCACTGTATCTCTAAAGGCTAAATATTCTGACTTGGTGGTGATGAATGAGCTGACACGATTATAAAAATTGAAAACCTTTAATAAGCTTGAAATTACAAAGGCCTTTTGTGAAGCAGTTGTTCCTTGCGTGAGCTGGGTTACTTAAATTCAGCATAACAAAGATTACAGAAGCCAGAGCTTTACAAATGTACAAGGACACACATAACAGAATCCTGACTTTCAAAAGCTCACAGATCAGGTTTCTCTCATGAAACGAGGTCTCTGTGTTGGGACAGGTGTGGCTGGAAACCTGTGGTTTAAAAAAAATACGGTGGAGGAGAAGAAGGAGGACAACCCTCACATGCGCCGCCCTTAAAACAATAATCCTGCTCTGAGGCTCCACCGTTCGTTCCAAGTGATCATATCCTTGTTATTCCCATGTCAGCACCGTGTGGTTAGAAATAATAGTCAGAATCAGCCGGCCCACTTGAATTCGAGATGAAACATGCAAGCGAAGCAATACGAACCTACCTTTAAAGACCATGGAAACACATTTCTTCAGACTTAGAGGGACAAGGACAGAGGTGTGTATGCTCCCGGGTAAATGCTATTGTCTTACTGTTTGCTTAATACCCCACTTTGATTTTCTGCTCTTGAACCAACATTAGCCTAAAAAAGCAGCAGTGACCCCACCCCACACCAACCCTCATCCACCTTAGCAGCCTTGAGCCCCCTCAGAGTTGAAGGTCCTGTCAATATTAACCACACTTATTTGGCTCAGCTGAATAAATATATTTCCTCAGTGTCGGGAGACAAAAGCAGGAATGTGCCGGAGTGTGACTTGAAAGCGTCGGCTCCGTTTAAATTTTCGACCCATAAAAAAATAAACAGAGAGAGAGAGAGAGAGACCCTGCGATTTTTATGAATGGCTGCATTCATCCCCAAACCCCGCCCACCAATCCCCATCGCTAGGCTGATTGGCCAGAATAATCAGGGGGCGTGGCCTCGCGGAGCTCAGCGGCTATAAAGCCACCAGTTTGGCTCGGAAGCGTCACAGAAAAAGGACGAAGGTCCGAAACAATTAGAGGCAGAAGCTCATTATGTAACTTGTTAAGACTAAGAATCAACCAGCGTTCATTTGCTCGAAGGTTCTGATTTTAGCTTTATTTGTTTTTAAGACGCGTTTATATAATAATAATAATAATAATAATAATGGGGGAAAATATGGTATTTCTATGTTTTCTGACCGTATTGACGACAGCCCTCTTCACACAGGTAAGACTTTTTTTTTTTTTTTTTTAATCTTACAGGTTTTTGTCAGCGTGTTTGCAGCAAACCTTAAGATTGTCTCATATTTGCATGGAATTGTTGCGAATAATAATGTAAATAAACTACTGCGAGACTCAAACTAACCCTTGCAAAAGTAACAAAACAATGCCTCATTACCGATGTGATTTAAAAATGTAACTGTAAGGTAAAATTCTTGCAAAACTGAGTCTATAGGTGAAGTTGTTATTGGTCAGTGTGCCCTCTTTCTGTTTATGGGGTTCCCTGGAAGAAGGATGTCTTTTCCGTCATTAGTGTGTCCTTTTTAACGCGCCCTGGTTTGTTAGTTTGTACTAAGCAGGACAAGCTGCCTCTAGTTGAGATCCATGACTCAAGTCAGATCAGGGTTTGGGAATGCAGTCCTCCGCTGTCTCCTGTCTGCATGTCCAAACCCTGCTCTGTCTAGACAATCCCAGCTCCCTGTCCAGCAAGGATATAATTTACTCTCAGTGCTTTCTGTGTGGGAGAATTCAAAATCTTATCTAAGAGTGTAAAGTGTAAAAAAAGAAGAAGAAGAAGAACCTGTAAGAACCAGGGCCATTTCTAGCTTTTTTGAGGGTCCTGGGCAAGATTATAACTGTGAACCCTTATTTTGTGAAACTTCTGCACAGTGAGGGAGAATTCAAACCTTTGAACATGATCCATGCTAATGTACTAATCTAATAAACTTTAAAGCTGCAGAAAGGAGTTTTTACATTTAAAAAAAAAACATTTTACTTCCCTTTTGAGAAATACTTGAAGCACTGTGAAGCTTTTACAGTCATCTCATTACTTCTGTATATCAAAGTCACTAAAAGTAACTTTTGAGTATAATTCTGGTTTTGTCCTCCGTTAACTGAATACCGATTTATAACACAATGTTGAAACGATATCTCGTTATTATTTATAACTAAGTTATAATATCAGTGACAAAGTATTGTATTTGGATGAAACTCACCGTAGTCCAGTGGTGATGACTGCCGAGACAAGCTTACAAAAAAAAACCAGGAAGAATTGATGGAAGAAATATTAAGTGGCCAAATAAAAGACAAAAAAGTCTTTTATTCTATATCTTGAACAGTGGTGTAAAAGCAGCTGTAAAGTTCTCAACTAACCTTGCTAACCAGCACAATTTTTTACTGAGTCTAGTTTAGCTCACAAGAGATAGCTAACTAACATAAACATTTGTCTAAATTAGCTAAGTTGTCCGAAATAAATCTAGCTAACTAACATAAATTTTGCAGAGGCTAGCTAACTTAGCAAAATACACCTAGCTAACAAATGTAAACTTTTCTGAGGCTAAGTTTTGAGAAGTAGAGGTAGTCAACTAACATAAATTTTTGCCAAAATTAGATAAGATGGCAAAATAAATCTAACAATATAAATTTCACAGAGGCTAGCTACGCTACTAAAATACAAACCTTGCTAACTAACTTTAATTCTGCTGAGGCTAGGCTAACAAAATTGAGCTAGCTAACCAACATGAATATCTGCTAAAATGAGCAAAGATGGCTAACAACATAAATTTTGCTGAGGCTAGCTAAGCTAGTCCAATTGGTGCTGTTAGAGCTGGGTGAAGAAGTGGAAATGGGTCCAAGGTCCTAATTTCATGACTATAAATTCAAAAAATGTGCGAGAAAACCGTTTTGGATCACAGAACAAAACCTAACTGAAGCGTAATTTTAAAATAATGAACTTATGTTTAGTTAGGTGATTACAAATGAAGAGGTGTCGTTCGAATTTTCCCCAGATACTAAATATATTTAAGCTGAGATTGTAGCTTGTACCACCATATTACTCTGGGAGGTGTTTTGGGGGGGGTGCATAGTCCACAACCAGCAAGAAACGGCCCTGGCATAAACCCATCTTGCACTTTGAAGCTGCTGATTATGACTTTGGTACCTGGGTGTCACAGATTCTAGAAAATGTTGCATACTCCAATTTTTTTGTTTTGAAAAAAAAAAAAAGAGATTTGGGGGTTTTGTTTGACGTCGTGATCCTGCCCAGGTGACGGGCAGCTGCCCAGCCGTGTGCGAGTGCCCAGCGGAGCCCCTGGCGTGCCCTCCAGGCGTCAGCACCGCGGTGGACAGGTGCGGCTGCTGCAAGGTATGTGCTGCACAGCTGAACCAAGACTGCAGTCCCATGAGGCCTTGCGACCACCACAAAGGGCTGGAGTGTAACTACGGCAACGATTTGAACATGGATTGGGGCATCTGTCGAGGTGAGGGATGAGAGAGGGGATCTCGCTTGGAAAATGTATTCTGTGTGCAGTGATTTCAACCCTTTTTTTTTTTTTTTTCCATCTCTTGTTTACGTCAGTCTGAGTATTAGTTTCATGGCCAAAGAAACCCACGATTTACAGTTATCTGACAGACGTGACGTGCTTTAAACAATGACGAAGCAGCACACGGGAGGACATTTTAATGAGTTTAATAAACAGTGGATGTTTCATGAATGACAGTGACGGGGGGTTTCAGGGATAAAAATATCTTTTTTCCGTTTGGTCCACGCCAGTGCTGTGGAACGAACTATGAATAGCCCGTTCTCAGGGACAAGGAGTCTGACACCCCCTCGCTTCCTTCCACTCACTTTTCATTCTTAGACGCCTGCGGGACTCTGTAATTGTTGTGATGAAGTCAGGAGCAGTTTAAGCAAATGAAACATCACGCCACATCCCCAGTTCCACTGTGAAAACCTTTACCACTCTGTTGCATCCCTTCTACTTAAAAAAAAAAAAAAGAAAAGAAAAAAGGCCATATAGCATATGTCTGGGAACCAAGGAGACATAGAAACGTTTTCCCGTTAAACTGAAGTTACTCCAACAGTCCTGGGTCGTCTTTGTTGTATTTTAAACTTCATGATGCATCAAATGTTTGTCATGGATGCACAGACATGCTGTTTTCAGAAAGATACAAGGCCTTCCCTGACAGAGATGTCTAGAAGGGAAACAGACATCTAGATTGGCTACAACCTCTGTAAATCTTTCAGCATTGACATGTCTTTTCCAGATGCGTAAGCCGCCCATTTATTTATAAAATAAATAAGGTTTGATTGATTCCATTGTCATTAATGCAACATCAGAGCTTTGGACTTTTTTTAACAAGCCAGTTGGTCCCCGTTCTCTTTAATTTATAGGACATGGTCTGTTTTCTCCAGAAAATTAAAAATTTGGATTTCTCTGACAGGACAGTTTTTAATTCGATCCATTTTAAATGAGCTTTGGTCCAGAGAAAATAGCTGCATTTTTGAAGCATGTTCACATACGGCTCCTTCTCTGCGTATAAGAGCCTTATCCTGCATTTGTAGGTGTAGGTTAAAGCTTAAAGACTGCAGGTGAGGTGTGCTCTTGGACAATAATTTTTGAAAGTGGATCAAAATCTCCTCAGTGATTTATTTAGTTATTTATTTTTTAAAAATGTATATATATATATATATATATATTTATATATAAATCTTTTCTTTTTTTTTTTTGTAAATATGCTGCCACTCGAGAGCCCAAAGACAACTGGTATCCAGTGTTGATTTTCATTCTTGTCCCTTGTGCACAGATTTCTTGAAGATCTCTGAATCTTTTAGTTACATTTTCCAATTTGAAGTTTTTTTTCTCTCAGATTTATTCAATTATGCCCATTTTTACTTTGCATCTCAAAGAATCTCTTTTTATATTCAGTCATGACTCTCACATGTTGACAATTAACCTATTTAATTCCTCCATGTTGTTTGTTTTTTTATTTTTTGTTTTATTTTTTTCGTAGCAGTCTTTTGCACCCTTTTGCATCCTATAAGCCGACGTTGACTGTGTTGTGCCATCATATTCAAAATGAGCTAATATTTCTCATGAAATAGCTTAATTTCCCACCAGTTGCCTCACAGCAGTGAGGTTCCTGGTTTGAATCCCGGGAGGGGAGTTTACATGCGCTCCCTGGCTTTTCTCTGGACTCCCTCACACACTGCTGAATATGAATGAGTGTGTGTGGCTGTTTGTCTATTTGTGGCCGTGCGCTGGTCTGGGAACCGGTCCAGGTTGTACCCCTGGATTTAGCCTGGAGAGAGCTGGGATCGGCTCCAGCAGATCCCTCCACCCCTTAACGGGAATGATTACACTTCCTGAATGGATCCCACCTCTTTGGGTTGTACCGGCGTTGGCGGATCTGTGACTGATGACCCCCCCTCGATTGTCTCGTCGCCCGCTGACTGATGTGTCTTTTCAGCTAAATCGGAGGGACGAACCTGCGAGTACAACAGCAGGATCTACCAGAACGGCGAGAGCTTCCGTGCCGGCTGCAAACACCAGTGTACCTGCATCGACGGCGCCGTCGGCTGCACTTCCCTCTGCAGCAACAAGCTGCCTCCAGCGTCGCCCTCCTGCCCCTACCCGCGGCTGATCAGGATGCCGGGACGGTGCTGCTTCAGCGTCGACTGCCATAAGGACACCTGGGTGCTCCCGCCCAAGTATCAGGTTTGTTTTCAGGTGAAAACGCAGCGAGCACGGATCAGGTGTCAAATGTAAACGAACCACTTGTGTCTCTCTGTTATTACAGCTGCCTCCAGTACAAAAGCACCTGCCCAAACCTTGGACCCCACCTGGCTCTGAAAATGAGCTGATCCTGTCCAACGAGCTCACAGACGTGAAGTCCAGCAGCTGGAGGAACCAAGCAGGCGACAAACACCTGCCTGGTAAAGACACGATCCGGGATACCGGCTCTTCATCTCATGGTGGTAGTAGATGAGCAGTCAAGAGTCACTGCGGTTTCCACATTTAATCCTGAGGTTAACCTGAATCAGGGGGTCAGGAGTGGAGAGGGAGATGGTGTTTTAGTGGTACAGGACACGCATGAGGACAGCACTGGGGTAGCAGTGGGAGTCACCGGTGGATTTCAGGTGGAGGTGGGAATGCATCAAGGATCAGCCCTGAGCCCTTTGTTGTTGCCATGGTGATGGACTGGCTGACGGATGAGCCTCCGGGGACGATGATGTTCGCAGATGACACTGCGATCTGCAGTGAGTCAGCACCAGGCGGAGAATACAGGGTCGGATGGAAACGGTTGATCCGCTGTGGGAAACCCAGAAGAAAAAAAAGGACTTTTTGACTTTTGACTTTGGAGTTCACAACTGAAAGTAATTTAAAAAAAAAAAAAAAAAAAAGTAATAAAAGCAGGGATGATTTCCTGTTTTTGAGATGTTTCAGAAGAATTTTGCACGGTGTCCAGAATATCCAGGATCAGGAGCTGCCGACTAAGCTAATTTTTTTTTTTTCCCTTCCTCTTCCCCTCGTTTCGTTTGTTCCTGAATTTCCTCTAGTGTGGGACGCTCCACAGGAGAAACGGTGTGCGGTCCAGACGACCGAGTGGTCCCAGTGCTCCCGCAGCTGTGGGATGGGGGTCTCCTCTCGCATCACCAACAAGAACCCCCAGTGCAAGCTGGAGAGGGAGACGAGGATCTGCACGGTGAGACCGTGCCACAGCCGGACCGCCCCGGCCAGGGTGAGCCGCCCATAAAACGCTGCCATAACACTTACAGATAAGGTTTTATTTTCACGTCTTATCAGAGTCCGTAAAGGCCAGAGGATGAAAAAAAACATCGAACCTGTGCAGCGAAGAATCAAAGATCACATGTCCGGGTCTTGAGTAAATATCCTGTCGCAGCTAAAACCACGGTTCTGTTGAGCCTAATAGCAGAGATTACCACATCCAGCGGGAACCGGGCGGTGCTGATTTACTCAGCGGTGTTTTGGTGGCAGGCAGGCGCCTTTTTTAAATATAGTCCCTTGGCCCGGCATTCCTGCCAGGCGACTGTCCACGGCCGGGCCTCGTCTGCGTACCCGGAGTCCAGGGAAGCGGCGTGTCTATATTAATCCTGGCCGCTTGACACCGAGACCTCTTTTCTCTGCTCGACTCACTTAAAAGCTCCGGTACTGAAGGGGGTCGCAGGTGCTGGCCCGTTTAACCAAGGAGGACGGCGGAGCTCATACTCATGAGCGCTTTACAGCGTATACGGAGATAAGAGCAGAATAGATTAGAGGAGATGGACATATCTGACCTTCGTCTTGCCCCGGAGAGTCTTCAAGTTCAGATCCTAGAGGGTTTTTTTTTTCCATCTATATTAAAGGTTTCTTCCAAACTTGAATAAATAAATTTTCCCTCATAACTCAGACTATGTTCACACAGCAAACCAGATGTTTTTTGTTTTAAATATCTGTCGGAACCATCGACTCTTCAACAGTGGACAAACCTTGAGTGACACCGCCCACAGGTTTCCTGTAGAGCAGTTTTGAACCCTCTTTGTCTCTGTGCTGTCGTGATTGACATGTGGACAGGTCTCGAACCCGCCTGGAAGACGCCCACTGACTTAGCTTACGCAAACCTATGATGCTAATTAATATTAGTTTACACACATTCTTCGCGAGTCTTACCGACACGACATCTGAAATTAAGGGGAGGACTAGAAGATCTCCAGTGGGACTCGCAGTGACTTGGTGACACCTGTTGTGAGGCGGGCGAGTCTACCGGCATCACTGGATCGCAGCCCTTTCAGGTCTTTATTCTCAGCTCTGAAGTTAATATCGTGCTAATAAAAGTCAATAAATGCTAATAAAAGTCAAAATAGTGCTAAGCACCAAGTAGCAAAAGGAATGAAAGTTATCAAAAGTCTTTATATATATATATATATATATATATATATATATATATATATATATATATATATATA